>VZRO01003321.1:271684-343544 GCA_013397915.1 Daphoenositta chrysoptera | reverse complement strand
TTTTTGCGAATACTGTTATTTCTCTGAGCTGCCCGCGGGAGCAGCTGGCAGCCCCGGAGCACGTAAATCATACATGAGGGGGAAAGCGATCCGGGCACGGCGTGCCAGGAGAGCCGCGCGGATATTCCTGCCCAGCTGCCCTCCCCGGGCACGGGCCGTGTCTGCCGTGCTGCCCGGCCGCAATTCCCACCAAACCCTTCTTGCCCCCAGCCCTGGGTCCTCCCGGCATTCCTAAGCCTGGCAGGACATTCCTGCCTCCAGTCCAAGACCTCCCTGCAAGCAGCTTTCAGGAAAACGGCCAAATGCCACTGCTTCACCCCATTTCTTGCCTTCTTGGAAGCAACAAAGCCACGAAAAGCCGCTTGCAGTGACAGCACTGCTCACACCGAGGGGGTGACTGACTCCCTGTGCCTGGATCCCAGGAAGGGGCAGGGATTTGGGTCCTGCCCTGCTGCACACATCGACCTCCCACCACCACGTGCAGCTTTACCAGCACACCGACCCCAGCACGACCAGTTTTGATAAAAACGCTAAATAAATGCAGTTGGTGCTGCTAAAGCCCACCCTGGAAATCACAGAACCCCAGAATGGTTTGGGTTGGAGGGAACATCAAAAATCACCTCATTCTGTCCTCCTGCCATGCCCAGGGACACCTTCCACTGGACCAGGGTGNCCCTGCGAGCCGCGTGAGCCGCCGGGGAGGAGGAGGAGGAGGAGGAAGGGGAGGGAGAGGGAAGAAGGAGCGCGGCATCCACTGATGCGGGCGGCGCAGCGCCCCTCGCCCAGGTACCGGGATTTCAGCGCCGGCTCCTCCTTCCCCCGCTCCCGACCCCTCCCCGGGGACTCCCAGCCGCCCCAAATCCAGGGCTCGCTCCCCAAACCTTGGGCTCCCCCCCCGCGACAGCAGTCGCCTCCTCAAATCCAACTTCAGCCCGAGCAGTCGCTGGTTGCTGAAAGTTTAACTCAGCCTCGGTGGGTNGCGTGCCAGGAGAGCCGCGCGGATATTCCTGCCCAGCTGCCCTCCCCGGGCACGGGCCGTGTCTGCCGTGCTGCCCGGCCGCAATTCCCACCAAACCCTTCTTGCCCCCAGCCCTGGGTCCTCCCGGCATTCCTAAGCCTGGCAGGACATTCCTGCCTCCAGTCCAAGACCTCCCTGCAAGCAGCTTTCAGGAAAACGGCCAAATGCCACTGCTTCACCCCATTTCTTGCCTTCTTGGAAGCAACAAAGCCACGAAAAGCCGCTTGCAGTGACAGCACTGCTCACACCGAGGGGGTGACTGACTCCCTGTGCCTGGATCCCAGGAAGGGGCAGGGATTTGGGTCCTGCCCTGCTGCACACATCGACCTCCCACCACCACGTGCAGCTTTACCAGCACACCGACCCCAGCACGACCAGTTTTGATAAAAACGCTAAATAAATGCAGTTGGTGCTGCTAAAGCCCACCCTGGAAATCACAGAACCCCAGAATGGTTTGGGTTGGAGGGAACATCAAAAATCACCTCATTCTGTCCTCCTGCCATGCCCAGGGACACCTTCCACTGGACCAGGGTGCTCCAAGCCTCATCCAGCTCGGCCTCAAACACTTCCAGGGATGTGAGGACCCTTCCCCTCCACTCACCTCCACACCCCTTGTCCTGGAGCACCGGTAGGCAAATGCTCCTGCAGGAGCAGGTGAGGGTAATTAAGCCTTTGCCTCTCTTGAGCAGCTTCTTCTAATTATGCCATTAGCCCAGCTCCCGGGCTGATTGGCTGGAATTGGGCACAGGTTTGCTCCTGGTGCTCCCTAGGGATGGGGGGATTCCCCCACCAAACCTGGCTAAGCTTCAGGCACTTCTCACCCCAGAGCCAGCCCTGGCACAGCTGCAGCTGCTTTGGGGCTAAACCCAGAGTCCCTGGCAAACAGGGGAGAGCAATTAGCTCTGTGCAGCTAATTAAGGCGCTGGCAGTTAATTTCCTCACGTCACACCTGGGCTGCGTTAGGTTCCTTAAGGAATTGGCCTGGGTAGCTGGCACGGACCTTGGGGGTCACCAGGAGGGCAGAGGGTGCAGGTGTGACCTGTTTGGGGCTCTGAGCACCCTGCTGAGCCCAGGGGGGGTTCTCAATCCCGAGGCCTTCATCCCTTCCTTGCCCTCTTCATCATCACACAGCAGCGTGTACACAGCCAGGATCCTCACACCCTGTTCATCCCAGCCACATCCACAAAGTCAGGGAGCTAAGGAGGGAAAGAAATGACAAAAATGGGGAGAAACCAAGGCAAAACCATAGGTGAGGACATGTCTGAGGCCCGGGTGCCTGTACCTGCTCTGACTTTGCACAGGTGATGTCTCACTTAATGATGCTCCCGAAAAATTCAGGTCAGGGTTTCTATTGAAACAGGAGCACACCTCTCCTCGGCCAGGGTCCTGTGCCTTGGCTTCCCACCGTGGGTTTCTGCTCACATCCTGACTGGTTTGGAGATGTGTCACCTGTTTTACGAGTTCCTCCTGGCCTGGGCGTCTGGCTTGGACTCCCATTCCCGAAAGAGAAAAAGCTGCAGCCTTTCCCATCGAGGAGGAGAGGGAGGACTGGGGGCGTTTCAGTGCCGAGGTTCACAAAACACACAGGAATTCAGTATCTTGTGATCTGTACCTCCCTGTCAAGCTCGGTTTAAATCAGGCAGGGACAGCAATAGCTGTGTGCAGGCTGGACCTCAAACCCAGCTCGCTGAGCTGATGTTCCCAAGCTCCTGTTTGGAGAAATCCACGGTGCTCCAAGAGCCAGCCCGTGGGAGATGTGCCTTTGAACAGGCCCAGGGCTGGGGAAAAGAAGGAAATAGAAGAAAGTGATATATTGTGAGCAGAGATACGCTCCCAGTTGCTGCTGGGATCACAGTTAACTCCAAGCCAAAGCAGGGAGGTGGAGGGCTGGGATAACCTCCCTGCTATCCCAGCCTTTCTCCACAGGCTCATTACAGGGAAACCTGCTTTTTTTTGGAGGCAGATCCCGTGACCTCCCCTCTCCATCGTGCCTGTGAACACAGAGCAGCTCGGCAGAGCCTTTCACAGCCTCCTGGCACCACTCACTCAACCTTGAAATTGTACTGCAGGGCTTCTCCCCCTCTCATTTTCCATCCAGCCGCGGAACATTCCCGCATCCAGCTCTCCCCACGGCGTCTCACTCCTCTGCCCGCCTTCCACCGCCAGAGCTGGGATCGCCGCTTGTCCCTAAAGAGATGAAATATCACACGGAAAGCAGGTAAAACACGGACACGTGCAAAATCCTGCCCCGCTAAGGCTCTGAATTATCCCTGCTTGCCACGGACCACGTTCTGCTGCGGGCTCCGGGGTCTGCACGGACATCACTGCCTGACAACCAGCCGTGCAATATTGTGCCATCTGTCATTTCTTCACGGCTCCTTTTCCCCAGGAGTCTCCCACAAGGCTCCCTGGAAGCACTTCCCCAAAGTACCACCCTTTTTTTTTTTTTTTTTTCCTCAGTAAATAAAACTGTGTAAAAGTGCAGGGCGGCTTTTATGCTCGGGAAAAAGCAGCCCATGGCCCCTGCTTCCACTTTTTTTTGGGGAAACACGGTGATTTTGTCCCCCCAGACCACAAGCCTCAGGGGAATGGTGGTATCCTCCGTCTCCCACAGCTTTCCATCTCCCCATGGTGCGGTGTGGGTTGGGATGGGGATGTGAGGGAGGCAGCTCCTCACCTGCTGCCTTCTCACCCGAGTCAGATTTAATTTGGAGAGCCATCTTGGAGTTTTCTTTTCGACCACCTGTGCTGTGGCTGACAGCGAGCCGGCTTTTCCGGTGTGAAATTAATTTCCAGGTCCATTTCACACAGAATTTTAAGGCCAGTATTAGGATCACGCTGTTTGTTTAGGAATTTATGAGTGAAGGAAGCTGGTAAGAAAGCTGAGCAAAGTTAAGGGATTGCTGGAATTCTCTCTCTGGAGAATAAAAGCACTGAAAGAGCAGCTGGTTTTGTTGTTTGTTTTTTTCATTTAAGAAATACAGAAGTACTGGGTTTCAAATTGCATCTTTGGAAGGTGATAGTCCATATGGAGACAGCAGGAGGGGCAGAAACTGGGCTCACCTTTGTAGCAAACACCTCATTCTGTGGGAATTCCTCAGGGATCTTCCAGCTTGTGTTTGCAGGTGGGTCCATGCGAGCTGCCCCCGGACCAAGCATTCCTGTGGTGATAGCACATGGCAAGAAGGGTCAAGGTGATTTTGGTGAGCCCCAAAAAGCCTTGCAGGACCTGGCTGAAGCCCTGTGCACTCTGCAGACCCCAAAGCAGCCTGTTTGAAGGATTGTCTCAAGTTGGAGCCAGCAGGACCTGTCCCCTGCTAGGGGCACTGAGAGCACCCTGTGGCCCCAGGCTGGGCTTGTTAGATGCACAATGGGTTAATAAGGGTAAAAAAAACCCCTTTAGAGCAACTCTGTGCAGCTGGAAGCACTTTTTCACTCAGCCCTTGTGATTTCCTACTGCTGGGGAATGTTAGTAAACTGGAGAGGGTTCAGTGCTGATCCAGGTGATCTGGACCAAGAGCAGGGGCGGTGACGGGGGACAACTTTGGGACTTCCCTGAGCCACTTCATGCCACATACCTGAAGCACCTTTCTCTTAGCTTTGAGCCCTACCTCAGCAGCTTGGTTTTTTCCCTTCCCCTCGGTTTATTCTTTCTTCCTCAGCAGAGGAAAAGGTGCCATCTACAGGCACAGGGAATCCATGAACAGGCACAGAGGATCCACGAACAGGCACAGAGGATCCACAGCACGGCCCTTCCCATCTCCCCCATCCCTGCCATCCCACCCTGGGCTGGCCCATCTTCCCTGCAGTGTGGTCCCCGAGCTGCTTGTTCCCTGTTTGGGGTCAGGGGACACCAGAGGGCTGTGCCAGGCAGAAGATGAGCTCCCTCCTGGCCAGCCCTGTGTTTGACCTCGCTGGGAACGCAGTGGAGCAGAAATATAAAAACCCAGGGCACGGTGACCACCTCTCTGCACAGCCTGGGGGTCCGGCAAAGGGGACACAAAGGAGCTTTGGTCACGCTGCTGCCTCAAGGGAATCCCGGAGGGCTCCTGTGCTGCTCACCCAGGGTCACAACTCCCAGTCCTGTGAGGCCTCAGTGCCATCGTGCTGCTCTTCTGCCTCGCTCTGCTCTTCCAGTTGCCTCTCATTTAACCCGTTTTGATCAGGCTGACACGTTTGTGATTTAAGGAGGTGAGCCAGGAAAATAAGAAAGTGTAGGAAGAAGTGCAAATAACAGCAGATAGATAAATTGTCCCCTGTGTGGGTAGGGGACAGCAGGGTGTCTGCAGCACAGGGGACTCCTGGACAGCTGGAAGGAGGGTGAGTGCAGGGGACCAGCGAGGAGCTTGTGGTGCTGTTGAAGGTTCAAGGTTGCCCCCAGGAGAGGAGGAAAGCTCTCCCCTTCTCACCAAGCCAAGGCTGGCAAAAAGAGTGGAGCAGAGGCCGGGCAGGTGGGATGGCTCCTCCTACACAGCCTGGAGCTTGCTCCTGTTTTAAAATCCCTTCTCACCTCCCAGCTCCTGCTTCACGTTGAAGGCATTGATCAGAGCAGACGCTCCATCCCAAGCCGTGCAGCGAGGCAGGGTCACAAAGCCGGGGCTGGAAGAGGAGCTGGGAGGGGGAAGCAGGCAGCCCACCCACCCAGCAGCAGGCAGGGATGGCAGAGGGAGCGCTCGGCTCTGCCCAGGCTGCTCCGGGCGCGCTGGAATTCACGCTCAGGCAGCCCCAGCTCCTGCACTCCCCCGCCCTGGCGTGATAAATTAGGAGGAAAAGTTTCTCATCTCGGTTTGTTCTCGCAGCGCCGTCCAACAGAGCACAAGCCTGTCTAATCAGGAGCTACAGTCCTTCACCATCTGTTTGGAGCCTAATTACAAATGCAGAAAAATAATGTGCTTTACAATTGCACCAGTAAATGCTGTAAATGATTTAAATGCATGCATATGTTCCCTGCAGAATTCAGCATGCATCTGCGACTTCTTCTGCTCACATTAGGCACACAAATCAAGGGAAAAAATACCCAGATCTGACGAACAGCATGTCCCTAGGACGGTGATTTTTATCCCTTTTTTTTCCCCCTGCTGGAATGGCAAACAGGGCTTTTTTGTAACAATTCATCCAGCAGCGTTTTCTTTGCTTCCATTTTAAAAACTGTTTATCACTGCTGTGTAAATATAGTACAAATTACTCCATAAAACATGTAAAAGGAGAACAGCAGCCGGGCAAGCCTGCAGCTGGCTGGCAAGGTTTCAAAGCCAAGGTTTGTTTTTTTCCTCTGGGGCACCCGTGGAGGGGCAGGATCAGCTCGGCTCATCTGCTGTGGATGGTGGCCCTTCCCAAGCTCCCACTTGTGTTTCGGAGAACCACGGGGTGGTTTGGGTTGGAAGGGGCCTTCAAGACCCTCCTGTTCCTGCTGCTCTTTGCCCACCACCACGGCGATGCTGAAGGGTAAGGAGGTGGTTTCAGAGGTGCTTCCCGCCTCCCGGGGTAACAGCACCGCAGCAAAGCCTCTGCAAGGCACAGGCTGGTGCCACAGATGGAGAGGTGGCAGCATTCCTGCCCTGTGGGGCACTCCACCGAGGGAGGACAGCCTGGACAAGGCTTTGGACATCACAGAGGAAAAGTCACTTGCAACTGATGTGAGTATTGCTTCCTAACCAAAATTCCCTTTCCTCCTCCAGCACATTTGGTTGCTTTCAAGCCCCCAATCCCAGCCCTGAACCCGGTCCAGTGCTGAAGCAGGGAGGGGGAGGTGGCACCACAGAGCTGGGGGAGGACAAAACCAGCTCAGGCATAGGCTCAGTTGGTCTCCTTTGAGCAGAAGCTGCAGCAGATGCCTTCCCTCCACTTCGTGCCCTTTCATCCCTTCCCCTCCTGCTCCCTGCTGTTTTGCCAGACCCCAGCTTGCTTTCCCTCTTGGCCAGTTGGATTTAAGTCCAAAGGCTGCTGGAAAGGGCAGGGTGGGGACTTCCTCTGCGCCTCAGGTACCCCCGTTCTGGGCAGCAGCTCCCTCTTGGAGAACCAGAAGAAAGGCAGTGTAGCTTCCCAGCTAAATGTGAAGTAGGTTTGATCCCTGCAGTGTTCCTCCTGGCTAGAGGAGCATCCTTCCAGGCCTGGGAACGGGGGTCCACGGCTGCTTTTGCTGCCAAAGATGCATTAATGATAGGATCATGGAATAGTTCGAGTTGGGACTGTGATGATCATTAGTTCCAAACCCCTGCCGTGGGCAGGGACCCCAACTCAACCCACCCAGGCACGAGATGCAGCTGCAGGTTGGTGCATCCCAGATCCAGCATCCTTCATTCCACCTTGCTGCCACCATTCCCCTCCTCATCCCACTTTTCCTTACCTCGGACTCCTCGGTGTGGCCCACGCCGAGCAGCAGATGTGACTTCTCCCAGGCACTGCGATCACTTCCCTGCTGTTAGATGCAATTCCCTATAAATTATCCATCCCCTTTTGCAGGGGGATCACCCACAGCTCGTGGCTCAGAGGCCTGGCAGCATCCACCCCATAGCATGGCATTCCCACCAGCATTCCCTGCTTTATACCCAGACCTGGCTCTTGCCCAATTTCCATCTGCATTGATTTTTCCTCTCGTTTATTAACCTTCTTTAGCTGACTGCCACCAAAACCAAAGGATAAACCCCCTTTCTGCTCACTCCCAGAGGAATGCTCTCCACACCTAGCTGCATGTCATTTGGGGATATTCCACTGGAATAACTGTGCTCCTTCACCCAGCCCTTGCCAGGGATTTCTCTGAGTTTACAGTCCAAGCTGGGAGAGAAGGATGACCAGAAGGAAAAATGCAAGCTAAAACTGCATGCATCAGTGCATCTCCAAGAGAAATTATTCCAGACACCAGCAGTTGCACAGGATCAAGAACTATCTTTATTAGCAACGGTACCAGATAATTAAATTCTGCCTCCAGAGGAATTTGGTCTGTAACATGAAGGAGAGGAGGAGCAGAGATGCAAAGCAGTAAAAAACCAAGATCTCATCATTCCTTGGATTGGGGGAAAATGCACAGATTGAAGACAAGGCCCAGTGAAGCCCTCAAAGGGACTTTTTGGTTGCCAGCACCAAGTGGGGTTGGGCTTTCTGACCAAGGGCTGCATTATTCCAGCACCAGAGAGGTGATGGGAGCACTGACCCCACGAGGGGCAGCCAGCACCCCAACCCTCAGCCCTTGGGGGGCCTTCACCTGGCTCAAGGCAGTCCCTGGCCAAGTGCTGGAGGCCAAAAGGCTCCAAACCCACCAAAGGGACAGGGTTAAGACCCCACGTGTTCCATAAAGCTGCTCCTCACTACTGCACACCTGACACATCTTCCACTTGTGTCTGGATTTTATGTTGAAATAAAAACCAGCTGTAAAGCAAAACTCTCTGTGTGTATTACCAGGGAGCCCTAACTAAACACTGGGAAGGATTTATGTAAAAAAACCCCTGTGTCCACCACACCCCAATGGCACCCCAGGGCAGTAACCACCATGGATCCTGCTGTTCTCCCAGCAAAGCCCCACATCCAGCAGCTCCACCACGACTTGAGCAGGCAGGAGGTGCTGAGAGAGCACCCCAGTAATGGAGTAGCTGCTCCTAACCCAGTCTTTAAGGAATTAATTTCCAGAGACAGCATCTCTGAGGCATCACTGCCCTGCCAGGCTCTGCCATCACACCCCTGCTTATCAGTTCACCTCTTCAGACCATAAATCCAGCCAATTTGAGAAAATGAATACAATAATCGGATTTAGTCCAGGCTGTGCTGGCATATGGGAGTTTAAAGGACTTTAAAAGCCAGTCCTCTTTGGGTGGGCTGTATTTTTGGGTGTCACAGTAGCTCACCCCTCTGAAAACATCTGGAGGCCATATGCTGCCTGTCTACGTGAATTAACCAGATTTTTGCTGTGAACCTCACACCAGGGCCTCTCTCATACCTCTCCCTGGCTTTCACAGAGCTCTGTGAATGCAGAGTGAAGGCACCTTAAAAGCCTCCAGTTAGGACCACTCAGCATTTCACTTTCCTTGGGGGTCACACCACAGTCACAGCAGGAAAAATGCCCCTCTCAGCTTGGCCAGGAAATAGTCCCCATCACTAGTGGCACCATGCTAGGAGGTAGATGATTCCTCAATTCGATTTTACATGGAAATATTACAGCAAGCAAAAGTCCAAGTAGAATGGTTTCCCTTAAATATATTTTGTGTGGAATGATTTTATGAAATCTGTGCAAAACAGTGCCCTGATTCCTGGGGCAGCTGCTACTCACTCACTCCCTAAGTTGTGTGAAGGTGCTCCAGGGCTCAATTCCCTTTTAGTTCAACACCACCACCACGGCTCAGTGAGGGGGGATCCCCCCAAAGACCACCCAACCCCTGAAGGGCTGAACTTGTAACAGCGTGGCAGCCCCAAAAGCCCTGGGTTCAGCTTGAAACCACTGGCACAGGGGCAAGGGACAGCATTCCTGTGTCCCTGGTGCTTCCCTGAGCTCCCTGGGCAGGATGAGGCTGTTTTGGTCCCTGCTCCATCAAACTGGGGAGCGACAACGTCTGACAGAACCTTCCCAAGCACAGGGGATGCCCCTTCCCAGAAGGGAGACTTTCACTCTGCATCCCCTTGGATGCAACTACCCCCCCACTCCCAAGACAGGCAGCCTGCCTCAAAACCCCAGGATACCCGACTTTTTTGGGAAAAAAACCCCAAACTCTAAATACCCAACAGCAGCACCACAAACCGAGGGCATCCTCCTCCTCTGGCTGCCCCTCTAGATGAGGTGCACCACAAAAACAGCACAGGCAGACCCTAGAGCCAGCCCCAGCACGAGGTAAAACGTCATCACCACCCCTGCTGCCTCAGCCAGCTCTTTTGGCACAATTTTGGGGCCGTAGACCATGACCAGCGTGCCCAGGTAGCCATTGCTGAGCCCCAGCAGCGCCGTGAAGACCACGGGGTAGATGTCCCTGTGGAACACCACAGTCTGGATGTGAGCCCGGGGCTGGTAGTTGCTGAGGATGAAGAGGGGGAGGAAGATGGATCTGAGGAGGACGAGGACAGGCAGCAGTTTGCTCTTGGGGCCGGGCAGCTGGATCCAGGCAGTGACCTGCCTCCCACACCAGTCAGCAAAGTTGTACAGGAGGAAACAGGTGAGTGGGGTGAAGTACTTGGTGCTCCACGGGCTTCCCGAGGACTTGCTGACAGACTCGATGTTGGAGGAGAGAGAAGGGAAGATGATGATGGAGATGAAGAAGACATAGAAGAGGCAGAAGCCGAGGAGGGCAGTCTTCTGCAGGATGGGGCGGAGCGGGGGGATGCCAGCACTTCTTGTGAGGAAGGAGGAGCTCACGGTGCCTCCTGGCTCTGCCTCCTCCTCCACGGAGCTGTCGGGGGGCACAGAGACCAGAGAGGGGCTCTCCTTCTGGCTGCTCAGGTAATACCTGGAGAAAGAGGCAGAGGGAGGCACGGGGGGAATACAAGTGAGATTTGGAGACAGGGCAGGAGAGAAGCTGGCGACAAAGGGATGCCCACTGGACCCAGCAACACAACTGCACCTCCAGCTCCCACCTTGTACAGAGAGGTGACCCTTGGAGAGCCACCATCCCCTCTCCCCATCTCTCTGCACCCTCGGTGTTCAGAGGGGACCTACTGCATGCAGGCACCCGGGGGCAGGGAGCTCTGGGGGCTACAAGCAATGGGTCACACACACCCGAGTGGCAGACACCATGTGGGGACACTCCTGGCTGGCTGCCTCTGGATTATAGCTCTCTGCTGACTCCATGCATTTTGGGAGCCCTGGGAAAGCTTGGCAGAAACTCAGCCCGGGCCCAGTTTCAGCCTGTGGTTTTGGTGAAAGGGGAAGCGTGGCTGGCGGCGGTGACGGGCAGGGGCCGGCACAGCCAGCATCCCGGGGTCCCCCCAGCAATCCTGCTGCAAACCCTGCACGGGGGTCCCTGGCAGGCTGGCACCCACCTGGAGTACTCCAGCCTGGGCAGCAGCAGGTACACCATGATGCAGATGACAATGAAGATGTCGGCGGTGAGGAAATAGGCCAGGGCGCTGTCGGTAACGTCGGCCGCCGCCGCCAGGTCCAGCACAGAGGCCACGGCGCTGATGGTGCCACCCATGGCCTGGCCTGCGTGTGGGAACGGAGATGGGCACACCGAGGGACAGAGAACGACAGCAGGAGCCCAGAAGCCCCTCTTCTGACGTGCCCAGCTCCCCAGGGGACACAGCTCGGGCGCTGCTGCACAAACCGCCTCCCCTCCGCCTCCACACCTTGGGTGTTTGTGGGGTTGCACCACAGCCCAGGTGCCATCCTGCATCCCCTTCCAACACAGCACACACAAGGGGCAGGATGGGACCTGACCTGCTGGGTTTGCAGCTCCCAAGTCCTACAGAAAAAGTCCAAGCCTTTTCCAAAGCCTGAACCTAGCTTTTACACCAGCACACATCTAATCAAGCTCTCTTCTGCACTCCCCCAGATGGGAATTAAAGCCACCAGCGGCAGGAATGCCATCTCAGGGATGTGCTGCTTTCCCTCTCTGAGATAAACTCATTAAAACACTCCTCTCTTGGCCCCAGGAAAAACTTCTCCATCCTGATTTCTTCCCCCCTTCTCCTCTTGGTTTGTCAACCGTTCCACAGCACATTTGTAGCGCTATCAAAGCTCCAGGGAGCTCATCACTCACGGCTCCCAACCTGCCCCTCATCACTCATGGAAATGCTGAACAGGAAGGAGACAAGGCAAAGCTGCAGATCCCTCAGCTGGAAATGGCAGGGCAGGGGGATGTCATCTCCTTCCCCCCTTCTCCCTGCACCCAGCAACTCTCCAGGGTCAGTTTATGGCTATTTACAGAAACCAAAGCTCATGTGACCCAGCAAGTTTCTCCTTCAGCAACTTCCCTTTATCATTAAGGCAAAGTTAAGCTTCTAAAACAAACCCCACGTGACAAAACCCCAGACGCCAGGAGAGAGAAAACCACAGAGCCCAGCAGGGAAAATCCAAGAGCACGATCCCAGGGGGATCAGCCAACCTGAGATCAGAGCCTGCAGGTTCCTCATGGGGAAGCAGCTGCTCAGGCCGAAGATGCTGCTGGAGAAGACGGTGGAGGCACTGCTGACCACGGCCACGCAGCCGATGGTGAGGGCGAAGAAATGCGGGGTCCAGGAGGAGGTGTCCACCTTCACCAGCACCGTGATCACCAGGAAAACAGCCAGCATGACAAAGAGGGAGGACAGGATCCGGGCACTGGCAGCAACCCTGGGGACAAGGAGAAGGAGTCCTGCGTTTCCAACCACAGCCTGGAGGTCAGACACGGGAGGACAACGACTCCTGAGCTGGCAGAAGGGGCAGGGAAAATAAAGACAGGTGGGGGGACACGAGGAAACAGCGAGGCAAGGGAGAGAGGCAGGGAGCTGGAATCGGGAGATGAAGCACACAAATCCATGCCTGCAAGCATGCAGGGGTGTGATGTGGGATTGGGAAGGGTTCAAATGAAGGGATGAGGCTGTTTGAGATGCAGCCAGTCCATTTCTTAACCCAGTTCAAGGGCTGGTAAGGCCAGGACAAAGTGTTGCTCCTACCTGGATGAGCTTGGCTTTTGTCAACCAGTCCCCTGGTGCCAATAAAGGTATTTTTTAAGAGGGAAGACTGTTTCCAAGCAATTAACCAAGGAATTCATTAGGAGTTTATTTACTCAAGCCAACTGCAGGCATGTGTGGGTCAGAGCAACACTCACTTGTTGACAAGCAAGAAGTTTCCAATCAGGCACAGCAATGATGGCACAGTGGAAGCAATGGAGATGTAACTCTCAAAATAATCCTGCCAGGAAAAAACAAAACAAAACAAAGTAAAAAAAGGTTGTAGGGGGGAACGACACGTGAATTTCAGGTCCTGAATACGACACAACAGGGAGTTGTGGTATAAGTGTATACCTTGTTGCAAACTGCTCAGGGCAATGGGAATTCTGGGATTCACCCTCCCATAGCCCTAGGCTATTTCAGGAAATCCGGGACATAAACTCGGAAGGAAAAAAAATAAACAGTGGAGGAGATAGCTGCCATACTGCTGTGCACCATCAGAGTGTGTCTGCCCCCTCTCCTCCCCTCGAGGGGCTTAATCCCATTTTTTTGCTGCAGGAATCTCAGCCAGCAGGTAGGATGATGCTCACAAAGAGGAGATGACCTACATGTCCATCCCTATCATGACAGGTTTTCATTTTCTGCACTTATCCAGCTACAGAGATGGGGCCACATCATGTCCAAGCAGGAGAAGGCAGTTGGCAGGTTTTCTCTGCACATTACATGATTTTTTTTCACAGCTTTGCATCATTTTTAATCAGTTTACAAGCACGTTCATCTCTTCTTCCCTATCAGGAGCTTCACTGGAAGCAACAGAAAATCTAATAATCACTCCTAGAGGGTCCAGATAGGCAGAGAGAGACTTAAATGCTTGTGCTGATGGCATCAGCTCAGCCAAGCAGGAGGCTCAAAGCTCTGTGGCCACACGATGAATTATAGGAGAAAAGACAAAGCAAAATGCAAACCTGGCAGCTAAAACTCCAACTTATTTACCCACCTACTTAAAACAAACCTCCAAACCATCCTGGGGATACTCAATAAACTTCCAAGTTAATTTTCTCCTTCTTTTGGGGAGAAAAAAAGACTTGGTAATGCTTTGCACCAAGCACAAGTGTACTCAAAGTAATCCAGCAGAGATGCTGCATTTTGAGCATCCCAGGGAAATATTAATTCATTCCCAGCAAATGGGCTCACACCAGCAGTGAGAAGAGAATTGGGCAAGTATTTAAGAGCCCTTGCACCACATTTTTAATGCAGCAGCAGAATGGTGGGTGGCAAATTGAATCCATGCCTGGACCAGTGGAAGATACCAGGCTCCATATTCCTCTCTCCTGCTTGTTAGGTTTTAATCCATCTCCAAAGGCATTTCTTCTCCCTCCATGGGTAATCCCACCCTTCCCAGATGTGTTTTCATCCCTGGTGCTGCAGGATATACCTAGTTCTTCTCCCTTTCTGCTGAGCCCTTAAAATAAACCCCAAAGCAAACCTGACCATCTTCCTCCCACATCCAGGTCTAATGGGGGAAGGTGCCATCCCTCAGCCACGGAGCAGAGGAACATAATTCCACATAAAGGAAGTGTTTAACCCCATGCTAACTTCAAACACGATGCCTTAAAAAAACCCCAAACCAGGACAAAGCATCGTGGTGGCAGATCTGACACGAGATGCTTTTGCAAAGTATTTTCTGTTCTGCTCCAGCCTGGACTTGGCAGCTGGGCTCCTGCCAGGCTGGAAAAGGAATCCAGGTCCATGAGAGCGGCTGAAGGCACTGGAGTGTTACCTGGAGCACGGGGCATGAAATTAGCAGCAGTGAAAAGGCTGGAGCCAGGAGCAGGCTGGAAGCAGGAGCAGGCTGTCAGCCAGAGGAGCATCCTTCCAGAGCTGAGCTCTGTGAGCAGGTAAACCCTCCTGCTGCAGCAGCAGGGCAGAAACTGGCCTGACTGCTTCAATGTTGATCATCCTGGACTGCCACAGAAAAGCCACGGAGCTTTTCCTTGGAGAAAGGGAAAAGCATCCTTCCACAGCCACACAGGAAGAGGAGAAACACCTCTTCAGCAAAGAAATGGCTGATCCAGCCAGGAATTCAGCTGTGCAAGGAAACACCGAGTGATACTTCACTTTAATCCAGCTTTTTTCAAGAGGATCAGCATGATGTGGAGGCAGTGAGGAACATGTGGGATGCAGGGAATATGAGAGAACACCACGCTATGAGGTGACAGAACACCTTTCAGCCCTCTCTGAGCACCTTCCCTAGCACAGGAACAGATAATTTTGGTCTTCAGGCAGTGCAGGAGCTTGGGCACCATCAGTTTAATTCACTTTCTTGCTTTACAGCAGCACACCTGTAGCATGCTGGTAGAAGCACTTCCCTTCCTCCCCATCAAAAAAGCAGCTGACTGAAGAACTATGAAAATTAAAAGAGCTGTGGGTGTACTGGAGTGAGAAATTCGAGGAGAAACGTGGGCGTCACACCTGGCTCTGTGTTTATATAAAAACAAAAGTGCCCAAACCACCTGAACAAGCTCTGCCACGGGAGGAGGATGTGATGCAGCCTCATTGCTCCAACATTTTTTTTTTTCAGCCACAAAGAAACAAACCCACAGCTTTGTCAGGGAGGCTCAGGGAACTAATCCTGCTGTGGCAGGAGGAGCAAGAGAAAGCAGCCTTTCTGGGGAGAGCAAGAGGCCATAAACCTGCCACCCCAAGGCTGGCTCATCCATCACCCTGTGACAAGCTCCTCTCCCCATATGCCACAAGCCAGATGTTGATCACTGCAAGGAGATACTCAAGTCACACCTGCCAGATCATGAAGGACAAAAAAAAAAGATCCCCACAAAGACACATTGCAGTGTAGAAACTGCCCTATGAAAGGCCAAGCCCTGTTTTTTTAGGTTCACCTTACAACTTAACAGTCCAAATACAGGTGAAGCTGCAGGCCACAAAACGATTTGAAGCATCTTCCCTGCAGCTTTTTGTAAATAAATACCAAATAAACCTTTCCCTCTGGTTTGCAGCAGGTGAGACCCTCGAGAATGTTCACTTACCTTCTGGGGAAGTGGAGGGGGTAAAAGAGCAAGTTAGGAAGGAGAACAGGTTATTTTTTCTGCCTCAAAAGCAGCACTCACCCGCAGGTCTGATGCCACCTGCCCCACAGGGCCCGGCTCATCCGAGCAGTTCTGCAGCTTGTACCTCCAGTAGTGCTTGGCCGTGATGAAGAAATTCCAGGGCAGGAGGGACCCGGTGCCCAGGAGGAAAAATATAATGTAGGCCCCATGCCAGCGGTCCCCTGGCTTCTGCTGGCTGTACCTGCTGCCCACGGGATCCTCCAGCAGGGGCTCCTGGTCCACGGGAAAGCTGCCGGCTGCCGGGCGCATCGTGCTGGCACACTGGGAAAAACAATCTGGGAAAAACAACCACCCACCAGGGCATGGTCACACCAGGGTTCCGAAGTGCTGCTCACCAGCTGTGGCTCCATCCTCCTCTGGCCCCAGCAAATCGTGGAATCGCAGGATGGTTTGGGTTGGAAGGGACCTTGAAGCTCATCTCACTCCAACACCCCTGCCATGGGCAGGGACACCTCCCACTGTCCCAGGCTGCTCCAAGCCCCATCCAACCTGGCTTTGGGCACTGCCAGGGATCCAGGGGCAGCCACAGCTGCTCTGGGCACCCTGTGCCAGGGCCTGCCCACCCTCACAGGGAACAATTCCTTCCCAATATCCCACCCAGCCCTGCCCTCTGGCAGGGGGAGCCATTCCCTGTGTCCTGTCCCTCCATCCCTTGTCCCCAGTCCCTCTCCAGCTCTCCTGGAGCCCCTTCAGGCCCTGGAAGGGCTCTGAGCTCTCCCTGGAGCCTTCCCTTTTCCAGCTGAGCCCCCCCAGCTCTCCCAGCCAAATACCAGAGGAGTGAGCTGAGCCAGGGATGGAAAGGCACGGGAAAAGGGAATGAGACTCAGCAGATTCCACCCATAATTATTCCGTCCACAATTAATAATTAACCTGTTCCCCTTGGACTTGCAGGAGTAAGAAACCTCAATTAGCTCACGTGAGGCTCCAAAAAAAACCCCGACACCTGCCAAACCAACAGCGCCGTCGGGCTCTGCAGCGCAAGGTGTAAATGCGTAGTAACACCGCCGGGCTTTCCGAAACGATTATTGTAAACTACTACAACAACAGCCCGGCTCGGCGGAGCGGCTCCTGGACCGACGCGACACCGCCCGGCTGTGTGAAGTGACTCACAAAGGCACACAGCATCACGGCGAGCAGGAAAAGGACCCGGGAAGGAGCCCGGCCCACCGGGACCCACCGCAGCCGGCAGCCCCGGAGCCTCCCCCGAGAAACCCCCGCCCCGAGGGGCCGGGCAGCGCGCGGGGGGCGGCAACGCCGGAAAGCGGGGGTTTTCGCAAGCAAAGCGGGGAATTTCAGGAGCGGGGAGCGCCGCCTCCCTCCCTGCGGCCTCTCATTCTGTCCAAACGCGCCCTCCCGCTCGGCCCGGCCCCGAGAGCGCAGCACTTACGGGGGTCCCAGGGGGTCCCACACGGCCCGGCCGCCGCCGCCGCCTGAGTGGCCCGGCCCGGCTGTGAGGGACAGGCCCCGCCCACCGGAGCGGCCCCGCCCCCTGCCATGGCCCCGCCCTCCGCCTCGGCCACGCCCCCTCGGCCCTGGCCACGCCCCTTGTCTGGCCACGCCCCTGTCCCCCCTCTTTTCCTCTGTCCCAAATTGTCCCCCGCTCGCCTGGGACCGCATCTGTGACCGGCTCTGGCATCCCCCGCACGGCCAGGAGCTGGAGCCAGTCCAGAGCAGGCCATGGAGATGCTCCCAGGGCTGGAGCCCCTCTGGAGCCAGGATGGGAGAGATGGGGGGGCTCAGCTGGAGAAGAAAAGGCTCCCGATGAGACCTCAGAGCCCCTTCCAGTGCCAAAAAGGGGCTCCAGGAGAGCTGGAGAGGGACTGGGGACAAGGGATGGAGGGACAGGACACAGGGAATGGCTTCCCACTGCCAGAGGGCAGGGCTGGGTGGGATATTGGGCAGGAATTGTTCTTTGTTAGCATGGTGAGGTCCTGGCACAGGGTGCCCAGAGCAGCTCTGGCTGCCCCTGGATCCCTGGAAGTGGCCAAGCCCAAGCTGGATGGGTCTCTGAGCACCCTGGTCTGGTGGAAGGTGTCCCTGCCCATGGCACAGGGAAGCAACAAGATGATCCTAAAGGCCCCTTCTAACCCAAATCATTCCATGATTCTATGAAAATCAGTGTTAATCACAGCCTGGCTCACAGCAGTAATAAAAAGCTTTTAAATAAATAAAAAGCAGTAATAAAAGCTTTTGCTTGGGCTCGATTTTTGTCAGCAGTCACCAAAACACCACCTCCTGAAGATGGGAGGGCGGGGAATGGGGAGCATCTTCTGCAGGGTGGGGTACAAGCTCCTCCTTTACTCCCTGTGCTTCCTGCAGTGCCCCATCGGGATGAATTCCACTGCAAAGTCCTCGATTCCCTCCAAACTACACTTTGACACTCACCTTGAGGGCACAGTGTGACTGTAAAGGAAAACATCATTACCTCTTTTTTCCCTCTTTCCATCCCCAAAGCTGTGTCTGGCTCCTCAACAGCCACACAGGGACATGCACGTGTATCCAACCCTTCATCAAAGCAAAATACTCTCCTTTATTTTTGTTGTTTTTTTGCAGAAGGTCCCAAAATGGTCTAGTCCAGATTTTTTTTCACTTATGGGAGAAACACAGAGGGACTCAGATAGCATCCAGTAGCCACAGTGCACACACAGGTGGCCACCACCCACCTCCAGCCTCTGAGCAGCAGCAGAGCGGGTCAGATGGCCTCGGCCACCCAAATGTCACAACAACCCATGACACGCTGCAGTGTCTTTTCCTCTTTTGTGAGCAAAACAAGCAGCAGCACACAGCCCACCCACCGGCGATGTGCTGAAATGGAAAGGCTGGGGAGCAGCACGTGGGTTTCTCTCCAGAGGTTTCTCCTTGGGATTTTCATCCAAATCGACATGCCAGGCTGGGAAAGCACCTGAGGAGATGGCACGGCCTATCCGAGTCAGTAACTCGTCAGCTCTGAGGGATTGGCCTGGTATTTCTGACCTGCTGCCATCTATCATGTCAAAAAACCCACTGCTGGAGAAGAGCCTGGTGTCACATCAGCACAGGGGACAGTGACAGCCCGGGGGGGGACACAGCCAGGCCACAACAGTCCCTCCAGACAACATTACCCACCCTCCAGAGACCCTCTGCAACAACACAGCCCCCACAGGGGCTGGGGACAGCTTTAGGGACACCCCTGTGCTGCTCCTGGGTGTCCCCTCTCCTGCAGAATAAATCTGTCAGCACTTCACAGGACAGCTGCTGGTTTTGAGCCTGTTATGGGGGCTGAGTTCAATATGTCACTGCAGGGATTTGGGGCAGCTGAATTCGAAGGGGAATTAGCAAACTGGGAGTTTCAACAGAACAGCAGGTGAAATTGGGCACCAGCTGGTCAAAGTTATCCATAGATTTGGGCCCTTGGAAAGATGGTTTAGTGCAAGAAGTGCCCAGGGAAAGCAACACGGGAGGAGGAGGTTAAAGGAATTGAGATGCAAAGAAAGGGACAAGCAGGAATGGCTCTAAACTGACAAGAGGGCAGGTTTATACTGGATATTAGGAAGAAGTTCTTCCCTGTGAGGGTGGTGAGGCAAGTACAGGTTACCCAGAGGAGCCGTGGCTGCCCCATCCCTGGAAGTGTCCCAGGCCAGGTTGGAGCAACCGGGTCTCATGGAAGGTGTCCCTGTCCGCGGCAGGGGGTGGAAAAGGCTGTCTGTAACATCCCCTCCAAAGCACACCATTCTAGGACTCTTTGAAAAGGTTATCCCTGTCCAGAGCTGGAAAGCCCAGCTGGGAGGGTCGGTTCGGGTATATTTGTGTGGCTACATTATAATCGCTGTGGTGGCAGGGCAGCAATTTCGTGCCCGTTTTTTCTGGCTGGTTGCAGAATTCCCACACCTGCCCAGAGCACGGACAATGTTGCCACCTCCTGGTGGCAACCGGTCCCCATGAGCTGGGCGAGGTGAGTGGCCCAGGCAGGGACAGTGGGACCCTCGAACCTCCCTGCAAGCCCTTCTGGCTTTGTTTCCTTGCTGGGACTGAAGCAGGGGTGCAGCAGTAACCCCCAGCAGGGCAGGAAGCAAACTGGGATGCTGGAGAACAGGGATGCCCCAGTTGCAGCTGAAGCTCCGTGCTTCATTCCCTCCTTCCAAATTATCCCCCCCAGACCTGGTCTTGGCTGGAAGGGGCACTGCTTTCTGTAGGATATCCCTTGGGGAAGGGAGTGAACTGCTTGAGAGGGTGGCTTAGCCCAGGAGACAGAGCTGCAGCCCTCCTCTCCTGCCTTGTAATCAGCCATGCGAGCCCAAAACAAACCATCAATCAATCTCCAGCTCACTTCCATCAGGGACGCCGAGAGCAACATGCTCCTGCTGGCGGGCCTGTGGCACTGGAGCCAAAAACAGGTTGGAAAGATGCTCCCAGGGATCCCCAGGCTGCTGCTGCAGCCAGACCCCAATCCCTGCAGATGCCTAAAGCAGCAGGAACCGGTGAGTGATGACAACAGAGGAATGAGCAGATTGTTTCCTTCTTTTTTTTTTTTTTTTTTTATTAGACTAGGAAATATAATTTATTGCATAAAAATTAATTTGTTACAATAGGAATGCTAAACTTTATTTACAGTTCTTTAGTTTACAGAATAAACAGATGTGGGTTTAGAGGATGCCACCAGGCCCATCCCCATGACATATAAATATGGAAACGTATTTTGGAGCAAGAGATGGGCACTGCCAGCACAACACGGACCTCGGGGCTGCCTTTGCCAAAATGCCTGGCTGGAGAAAACCCTGGGCGTGGAGGGCTCCTGGGAGCTGGCACCCACAGGAGATGGAGGCAAACCCTGCATCCCCCCTGCCCTGCTCCTGCTGCAGCTTCCCTGGTCAGGAAAACGGTGCCAACCTCCCCAAACATGCACTTCAGCAAAGCCAGGTGGCTGCTGCCTGCCCAAAGGACGGGGAAGATGAACACGGATGGATGGGGATGGAGAGAGGCACCCACGGGCAGGACGGACGGACGGACGCACATCCCAGTGCAGTGATCCATAAACCAGAGAACAGGAGCAAGAGAGATTCCGAGGTGACCTGGAAGAGCATCTCATCCCTTGGAGAACACCGTGGAACTGAGAAAGGAGCCCTCGGAACCACTGGCAGCTGGATTGATCCATCAAGACTTAATTGCTCTCCAAATTTGCTTATTCCGCCTTAGCTCGGAGACAGGGTCTCAGAAATGCTCAAATGCAACCCAAAGGATGGAGAAGCCCCTTCCCATGAGCCACAGGAGCTCGCCCAGCAGCAGTTTTCCCACCCAGCACACGGGGAAGAGATCCCTTCTCTCCCACAGCCTTGAAAACCCAGCAAGAAGTGAATCCCAGAGACCCCAAGACACAGCGGGGAGCAGCTCTGTGCTTTCCATCAGTGCCTCAGGAGCTGCCCAGAGGAATCCCATCACGTCCCAGCAGCACTGGAAGCTCCTCCCGGGCTGCCCTGTGCGTGTGAGCCTCCAGGCTCCCTGAGTGTGCTCCGGTGCCCAGCTCTTTGTGGGATGACACAGGAATTCCGTGACACTGATCCAGGGCTTCGCAGCCCAGAGCAGGACACGCTCCTAACGCTCCCACTGATGGAGAACACACAGCCTTGCAGTGGGACCTAGTCTAATCCTGAGCTTACCACCCCCTTCCTATTTTAATTTTTTTTTTCAACAGACAAATTTCTAAGATACAGCACTCGCTGAGTAACTATTTCTACCTGCAGGCAACCTAAATTTTTTACCTTCATCAAGACACCGTATCTGCGTGAGGAACCTCGTTCCTGCCTACCCCTTGATTATTTCCCGTTCACCCCACAACTTCTCCATCATAAACAGCCTATTACAGGGAAAAACAGGAGCTGCAGTGAGGGATGGAAACCTGATCACTGCTTATGATGCTGTCCCTCGTGTGAAAATGCTCAGCCTGGTTTGCAGCTTGGGGACACCTAGGTATCCCTCCCTCCCTGAATCCCTGCTCAAATACTGCATCAAAATCCAGGCACCTCCAAAGCAGAGGTGGTTCGAAGTGGCCACATGCCAGCCTGCCATCCCCTGCTCTCCCCTGACCCCTCCACATCAGCCCATCACCCCCCTCTGACCCTCCAGCCCAGGTTTGGGGTGCCCACTGCAAAATCCTGCTGAGTTTACACCATCCCCCCACTTCGGCCTCGAGTCTGGAGGTTGGCGCAGGACTGAAATCTTTGGTTTGTACTCAAGTTATGTAAATGAAGGCGCAGTCATCCTAAAAAGCTCCCCCAAACCATGCCAGGGAAGAATTAATTAAAAACACCCATATCTGGATGCACTCTCCCCACCCTGAACCCTAAATCCCAGGCAGCATCCCTCATCCC
The DNA here is from genome assembly GCA_013397915.1 of Daphoenositta chrysoptera. Taxonomy (NCBI): domain Eukaryota; kingdom Metazoa; phylum Chordata; class Aves; order Passeriformes; genus Daphoenositta; species Daphoenositta chrysoptera. The sequence goes on along the minus strand of VZRO01003321.1, from coordinate 321,489 downwards.
TCCCTGCAGGCGGAGGGGGACCCCTCGTTCCTGCTGCCAGGGAAAGGAGAATTTGCAAGGACAAAAGCCTTGGGAAGGGTCTGAGCTGGCCCTGAAGCAGAGGGGTGGAGAGGAACTTCACCCTCCGGATTCCCTGGGGGTCCCAGGACATGTAAACACATTTTGCTCAACTTGGATCACACGCTTTTCCCTACAAAAGCGTGTCCATTGAAATCTCTCTCTCTGCCACCCCCACCACAGCGACGCTCTTGCTCTCACACACCGAAAAAAACCATTTATAAATCTGTCTTTTTTTACTTTTTTTTTTTGTTTTTTTTTTTAAAAAGGACACATCCAAAGATCTGGATAATAAATTATTTGCGTTTCCTAAGAAACTCTTTTTTTTTTTTCCCTTTTTTTCTTTCTTATTTGCCTCATTAAGCTGCCTGAAGCCTTTGACAGAAGTTAAGCATGGATTGTACTCATCTCTTCAACGCAGAAATGCTATTCAAGGAGGAGGAAGGGAACCCAAAAAGAAGAAGGAAAAGGAAAGCCCCCATCCTGACTCAAGAAGCCCTAATTCCTCCCCGTGCCACGAGGAGGAGGAGGAGGAAGGATGCTGTGTAACACTTGGATTGCTTGTAAACGCTGAGGATGGGTCTCTAAGGCTGACAGTGATGCAGGAGAAGCGCCGGCCTCGGCCCCTCCCCGCTCAGGACGGATGTGCCTCCCCCTGCCTTTGGGGGAGGACCCTTCCTCACCCCCTGTTCTGTCCTCCTGGCCCCCCAGCCGTGGGGAGCACCATCAGCAGTCCCCCTCCGTGGCCATGACCACCAGCATCTCGCTCTTGCCCATCTCCTCTAAGGCACTGGCCAGGGTGTTGAGATCGCCGTCATCCTGGTGCTCAGCTTCCCACAAGTCCAGGAGCACCCCGGTGGGGCTGGCTTTGGTGGCAAAGTAGTTCAGATACCTGAAAGGGAAAAGCAGAGGAGGGTTGGGCTGCTGTGGTGGCCTTTGGAGAGGGCAGGAGGGAGGATGCTGGAGCAGCAAACCTGTTTGGAACACAAACTTTGATGGGAATGCCGTAACACGAATGCCAAAGCCCTCAAGAGATCGTCTACAATTTTTAGACAGAGCTGGTATTCATGCAAAAGCAATGTAAGCTTTGCTTTGGTGAAATTACCCTTTCTCCCTTTGGTCCTGAGGGTGAAACCAGGTGGGAATGGCACAGACATGGTCCCAGATTAAGACATGGTCCCAGATTAATGAGGGCCATTCGAAGTGACAAGAGATGCAGGACTGTGGCACAGACGGATCCCAGAATGGATTGGATTGGAAGGGACCTTCAAGATCATCTTGTTCCTGGGCAGGGACACCTTCCATTACCCCAGGGTGCTCCAAGCTCCGTCTAATCTGGCTTGGAACATTTCCAGGGATGGGGCAGCCACAGCTTCTCTGGGCAACCTGTGCCAGGGCCTCACCACCCCTACAGGGAACAATTTCTTCCCAATCTCTCATCTAAACCTCTCCTCTTGCAGTTTAAAACCATATCCACGGATAGAGATGGATGTAACTGTGCAGGGCTATATCCCCATTTATGGATGGCCCTACACAGCTGGACACAACCCCACTGGATGCCTGCAGCTGAGAGGGAGCACAGATCCTGCTGGGGGCACAGGAAGGGAAAGCACAGCTTGGGGAGACCCACCGGTCCATGGAAAGCTTCTGGGCCAGAAGTCTCCAGTCGTTCCCTCTGGAGTTGGGAGCATCCAGGCTGTTGCAGATCTTCTGCCGGATGGAGAGGGGGATTTTGAAGGCATAGGGTCCCACCTGGGTGGTGGTGGTGGCGGTGGCACCGCTGTGGTGGGAGCGCAGGGTGTCGGAGGAGCTGCCGTGCTGGGAGAGGAAGGACAGGGTGAGACGCTGCTGGAATGTCTGAGCGTGCCCTGGCTGTCCTCCCACCTGCCCTGCGCTCACCTCTCCCAGCGTGACGTGGAGCTGGAAGATCTGCCCCTCCCCTTCCACCTGCCGGACGCAGATCTTGCAGGAGAGCTCCGTGGAGGCCTGGCTGTACCTCTCCAGCGTGAAGGTGCAGTGCAGGGCTCGCTGGCTGCCACTCCAGATGTGGTAGAAGGGGATTTCCTGTGGGCCACCAAAGCGTGGGCTCAGCAAAGGCTCCAGCAGCAGCTGGGGGAGATCCCACCTCCTCCAGCCACCCCATGAGGGATGAGATGAAACAGCAGGGCCTCACAGAGAGCATCCCGTCAAAAAGACGTCAAAAAGACGTCAAAAAGACCAGAAAAGTCCCCTTCCTCCTCTGTCCCTTTGGGAGACAGCTCAGGAGACAAGGCCAGGGCACCCACAGCCCTGTGGTGCCTGGCTGGAGATGGTGCTGCCAGTCTGGAAGCCCAGCTGCCCCCAGGCCAGCCCCTCACCTGGTACTTGGCCAGCAGTTTGCTCCTCCACAGCGCGTGGGGGATGTCGTGGATGGAGAGGCGCAGGTTGTGGTAGCTGTCCTTGAAGGGCAGGGGCTTGGGCTCCTCCAGCAGGTACCCTCCCAGTGTCCTCTCCAGCTCCAGCACCTCCTGTGGGCAGCGGGACAGGCAGGGTGAGAGCCAGAAGGGCAGGGGCTGCTCCTCTGCCCACCTGTACACCCAAAACCAGGATGGAGCAGGGAGAGGAGGTGCCAAGAAGAGCCAGCAGCAGCCTCAAGCCCATGGAGAACAGCTTTTGAACTTGCCAACTCATCTCATACATCAGCCCCACCTAAAACTTGAATATCCTTGAACTGCCCCTGTACTCCTTGTAGTATGCAAACCTCCAACACAAGGGTCAGGCACTCCCTTGAAGGGTGCCACTCTCTCTGCTTTTAGCTCCATCCCTTCATCACACCAACAGCTTTTAGGAGAAAAAGACAACCCAGGAGCCAGAGCCCTGCCTATATCCCCACCTAGAGGCACCACAGCAATCCCAACGGGATGCACGGGACAAGACATAGGGAATCAAACACTGGTGGGTCCAGGTAGCCAAAGCATCCAAACACCAGCATCTGGATGTTACCTATGCCACAAAACCCTTCCAAGGCAAAGAGAGACATGGATCCATGCAGGATCTATAAAAAATTGATCCCACCCATCAGCAGCCAAACCTCTCCTGTAATGCCTCCAGGAGGGGTCCCAGCAGAGGAACTACACAACACCCTCCCTGTTTCCTTCAGAGAGGGCGAGGGAGGACAGGGAAAGCAGTAAACACCTTATTATTTCACTGTGGTCACTTTGCAGGCAGTTGCATCACGTTGTCTGCTCCCCAGGGCCAGGCCATCCTGAGAGGCAGCAGGCAGCACAAACAGCTTTGGGAAGGGGATATTTACCTTCAGAGCATCTGGCGTGTCCTCCAAGCAGTAGACCTTGAGGCTGTACTCCAGGGAGGTGCAGATGGCTGGGGCAAAGATGGCCAGCTGGAGCCTCTTGATGGCTGACCTGGAGTAGGACTCTCCCACAAAGACATAGGTGCCAAGCTGGTCCAGCAAAACGTGGCAGGACTTGGCTTCCAGCTGGCAGTAGCAGGGAGTGTTGAGGGTCTCTTCATCCAGGGTCACAACTTCCTACAGGGACACCAAGACTGGGGGTCAGCCCGTCACCCAAGGGGTTGTGCCCTTCAGGCTGCAGGCCTGGGTTGCCACCTTACCTCCCAGTTTCCCTGGTGGGACTGTGTTTTCAGCTGGTAGATCCAGTCCGAGGAGCTGATGTCAGCGCAGTGGGGCACGGTCAGGACGACAGGGCGGCACAGGAGCAGGCCCGTGGGCCCGCAGGTCACCGCTGGGCTCAGCACTGTCTGTGTGCCCTCAGAGGGCAGCCTGGGGAGGGACAGGGGACAGAGGTTGGACAGGGAACGCCGTGGTGGCCAGCAGGGAGTGGGTGGCCAGCAGGGTGACTTACAGGGCGCTCTCGGCCTTGTTGAGTACCAGGTACATCTCGTAGAACTTCCCCTGGGGGATGGCCCCGTGGGGCACCAGCAGGCTCACCCCTGGAATGGCACACACAGGCGTCAGTCACAGACAGAGGGAGGGAGAAACCACCCTCCACCCCAGCCAGAGAGCACAAGGAGAGCAGGGAGCCAGGGCAGCACAGAGAGGAACGCCTCCAGATCACAGAAACATGGAATGCTTTGGGCTGGAAGGGACCTTAGAGGTCACCCACAGTTCCAGCCCCCCTGCCTTGGGCAGGGGCACCTTCCACTGTCCCAGGTGGCTCCAAGCCCTGTCCAACCCGGCCTTTAACACTTCCAGGGATCCAGGGGCAACCACAGCTTCTCTGGGATGTCCCATGGCTGCACCGCTTGCAAGGATGAGCCAGGCCAATGCTCGTTCTTCATTAGGAAGAAAATCCTAATCTTTGGATCTTTTTGCAAGGTGCTGGCCCTGAATCAATGGCAGGGAAATCCCAGGGCAAGCCCAAGGAGGCTTTGACCACCAGCCTCAGATGCCTGGTTTGGGAATGGCTTTCTGCCTTCCTTCCCTGAACCAGCTTTGGGCTAGCAAAGGGCTGCTCACACAGGGACAAAAGCAACCCCACGATGGTTCAGCAGCCAGACAACCCCAGCCTGGGGCTTACCTGTGCCTGGCACGGTGAGCCTTCCCCCCAGGTAGCCAAACGTGCCGCTGGCACTGTAGCCATGCTCCCGGGGCAGGCTGAGGAGGTGCTGGGAGCCCAGGCCTTTGCTCCTCACGTTGGCAAAGTGGCTGTCCCTGGCGGTGTCCCCTGCGTAGGTGCCCGCGGCGGGGACCCCCCCCAGCAGGTCCGTGCCCTCGTGCAGCCCCGGTGAGGAGGAGGCCGTGGAGGAGTTGTAGACCTTGATCTTGAGGCTGGGCAGGGGGTCCAGCAGCGGGGAGTTGGTCATGGGGATCTTGTCGGAGTCCTGCAGGGCGTACATGGGGCCGCGGTACACGCCCGCGCTGGCCGTCAGGTCCGGCTGCACCGACGGGTGCAGCAGCTGAGGGTTGTCTGTGGGACCAGCAAACACAGCTGGGATGAAGGGAGCCGTGGGAGCAAGGGCATGGGAAAGTACTGCTCGAGTGGAAGTCATCCCAGAACGGTTTGGGTTGGATGGGACCTTCAGCACCACCTTGTTCCAGTACCCTGCCATGGGGCACCTCCCACCAGACCCGGCTGCCCTGATTCCCACCAACACCTGACCGCTTCCACGGAGCCTTCAGCCTCCAAAAATCAGGATAATCCCTCGGGAAAACAGGACTGGGACACAAGTGAGGATCCACCCTATACTGTGACTTTCTCCCTGCCTGAGCTGAGGCTGGTGAGGACCTCCACGGGCTGTGGCTCTTACCGTGCCGGGACGTCTTGAAGTTGACAGGGTGGAATCCTCCGGTCAGAGCGGCCGAGGAGTCCGTGATGTCCGTGTCGAAGTCCCGGCATCTCCTCCGGTACACCACCACCCCCACGGCCATGAGGATCACAATGAAGACGAAAATGGCCACCACCAGCCCGGCGTAGAGGGCCACGTCGCCAGTGGCCTCCAGCACTGGGAGGGATTAAAGAGAGAGAGGTGAAAAAAGGAGCAGCAGAAATGCACGTCAAGACCCACCAGCGCTCCCCAATCCCACCACTGACTCAGGCATGGAGGGAAAGATGTGCCCTGGGCCTGCTGGAAAGGCTGGCAGGAAGATGGAGGGTGTTTTCTAAGAGCAGGAAGTCAAGAGCAATGCCAGAGAATGAGATGGAGGCAGAGCCTTCAAACCTTTGGAGGACACCTGGCCACAGCTCGTGCAAACTTCACCTGAGCACCAAGGGTCCCAGAAATGTTAGGTTTGTGCAGCTCAGGTTTGTGCAGCTGTGAGCAACCCTCACATCCTAAGAGAGACAACTCTGAGGAGCACACAGGAGTTTTAGGGTGGGCTTTAGTTGCTCCCTCTTCCCACCCTGTGCTTGCCCAGCTGCCAGGGAACCCCTGCCATGAATTCAACAGAACAATACCAAAGAAACAAACAGAAAAATGGCCATGAAATGAGCACTTACGGTGACTTTTGGGCTCGTTTAGAATCCTTTTATCTGTTAGGAAAAACAAAGTTAGAAAAGAAAAAGGTGAAGGTGATGATGGGGATGAGGTGAAACAGAAAGTGGGAGGTAAGCCAGCCCAGGGGTGTGGGAGATCAGCATCATTCCCTGGGACTTTCCAAAAGCCAGGTAGAAGCACATGACAAGGACATGCCCGTGCCCAGCCAGTTAAGGGGACAGTGGTGTCACACAGCAGCAGGTGGCAGCACTGGCTGCCTTCAGCATGTCCACTCACAGGTAGCAGCACCATCACCATCATTATGGGTCGATTTCCTCAAAAAAACCTCCAGAGCTCCCAGTTTCCCACCTTCCCAGGGAAGGTGTTTTCATGGTGTGGCTGAGAAACCCCTCCTAGCTGTCCCCTCTACTCACAACCAGCTTTATTTCAGCAGAGACCCCAAACCTGCAGGGAGGGCAGGGGCCTCCATGCCAGCGGCACATTTAGATTCCACCAAAAATCCCCAGTATCTCTTTCCTCCAGGTAAGAACTAACTTTGGAAGGGACGAAAACACCTTTTTAAAGACACAGCTTTAAACCACAGGCGGTAGAGTGGCTGCTCCATCATCTCGGAGGCACAGCCAACGCAGCACGGCCAAACGCCGGAGCGCCACGGCCAGTGGCATCTCCTGTGCCACGTCCCCATGCCCGTGGCTGCCCTCCCGGGGACTCACTGTGCAGGCAGAGCCCATCGGTGCAGTTTTTGGAGTCCAGCAGCAGCCCGCTGCAGTCCTTGCCGCCGTTGCGGGGCGCGGGGGCCGTGCACTCGCGGCTGCGCCAGTGGGTGCACTCGGTGCTGCACGCTGACCACTTGCTCCACTCCGTCCACGCCCCGTCCACTGTGGGCACCAGACACGGGAACATCAGTAAAACCTTCCCGCTTTGGGGAGTGTTATCCCAGCATGCCTTAAAGACCACCTTGTTCCAACTTCCCTGCCATGGGCAGGGACAACTTCCACCGGAGCAGGTGCTCCGAGCCCTGTTCCACCTGGCCTTGGACATTTCCAGGGATGGTGCAGCCACAGCTTCTCTGGGCAACCTGTGCCAGGGCCTCACCACCCTCACAGGGAAGATTTTCTTTCCAATATCCCATCTAATCCTGCCCTCTGTCCACGTGAAGCCATTCCCCATTGTGCTGTCACTCCAGCCCCTTGAAAATAAACTCTCTCCCTGTTTCTCCGAGGCTCCCTTGAGGTGCTGGAAGGCTGCAATTGGGTCACCTCAGAGCCTTCTCTTCTCCAGGCTGAACAATCCCAACAATCCCAACCGCAGCCTGGGGTGCAGGCAGCGTGGGCAGGGTGGTTTCTGAACCCCCCTCACCTGGACAAAGGGTGGTGCAGGTGATTTTCTGGAAGGGCTGCCCGTCGCAGAAGGAGCCGCCGTTCAGCGGCGCGGGGTTGGTGCAGGTCCGGGTGCGCTTCTGCCAGCCCCGGCCACAGCGGTTGTTGCACGGAGACCACTCGGACCAGGTGGACCAGCCCCCGTTCACTGCAGAGGAGATGGGCAGAGTTAACACTGGAGCCCACTCCACCAGCTGAGCCTCGAGCTCTTTCATCTTCTGTGACCCCCTGTTACAGCTCAGCCTCACCGAAAGCAAATCACAAGACTCCCTCTTGTGTCACCCACCCCAAGCCCAAGATGCTCGAGAATGCTTTTTTCCACTTGGCAAATATTTTTGTGCCTGGCCCTGAGGAAATCTTTGATTTCATAGCAAAGTCCAGCCAAATACAGCTTTCCAGCTGCTTTGAGAGTCAGAGCAATCTGTTTGGATCCACCCTCCTACCGAACCGAGAACGCTCGTAAATACCTCCACCCCTACACCTCGAACCTCTCCTTCCTGCCTGTGGAAGCCATTGGGAGCTCCTGTTCTGCAGGAATTGGTTATCACCGACTTTAATACACTAATTTAATTCCCTCCTACCACTCCCAGGAAGTGCCCACATTCCCCCTTGGCTTGGAGACACGGGCAGCAGCAGGGCTGGTACCGTAGACAATGACAGCGGCCGTGGTGCTCCGGCGCTTGGCCACGATGTTCTTGGCCATGCAGGTGTAATTAGCAGTGTCCAGCAGCCGGGCCTGCTTGATGATGAGGTTGTGATCGATGGTGATCAGGAAGTTGGTGTCCTGGGTGGGATCGATGACATCCTCGTTCCTCAGCCACTCCACCTGGCAGGAAAGGAAGGGATGGGGATTATGCCATCACCAAGACCAGTGATGTCCTCAGCACCTCAGCCACTGACTGGACAACCTCACCTCTGACTGGGTTTATTTCTCCTGAAAAACTGGGCCAAACCAGGCGTGACTGGGGCACTTTACTGGTGTTTTGGCCAAGGATGAGACACCGTGGCTACCTCCAACACACAGCTCCCAGGGACTGACGGAGTTGTGGGCAAGGAAAGCTCCACTACCTTGGAAGGGAAACCCATCCGTACTGATTTTCCCAGCCCTTGGCTCCCACTGGTGACTGCTCCCATCCAGAGAACTCACTGGGTGCCTCCTTGTTAGATCTTCCCTCTGAGGGGTTAATGGCACCTCAGGAAGTGTGGGAGAAATGGGCTGAGCAGGTGCTGCCCAAAATAAACCATTCTGCTGAATGAGAGCTGACTGGAGATCATCCACCCTGGGATGGGATGGGATGGGATGGGATGGGATGGGACGCCCCCCGTGCACTCCTTCAGGAGCTGCTCACCTCGGCCTGTGGGACCCCCTCGGGCGGGCGGCACTGCAGCAGCACCTCGTGCTCCAGAGGGACCTCCTTGCCCAGTGGCTCCTGATCAAAGTTCTTCCGTAGGTCTGGGAGGGGAAGAAAAAGCCAGGGGTTACCAGCCTGCAGCAGGAACAGGCTCCAAAACTTTGGTGGGTGCCTCAGCACCAAGCACCCACCAGTTAGGAAGTCCCTCTGGCATAGACAGCCAGGGCAAAACGTGTGCTGGGAGAAAGGAGCTGAAGAACCATGATTTCCATGGATCTGGGGCAGCAAATGGTGCTCAAGGATGATACATTTCCTCCTTCATGTCCTTGCAAGCTTATACCCCATCCTGTCTTTTCCTTTTGGGGCTAAAACTCAGCTGATCTGCTGTTTCTTCATCCCTCCCAGCAGAGCACCTCGGGATGTGGAGGACATGGCAGTGTCCTGCTCCAGAGCCTTGGAAGGTGCAGGAGCATCACTAGATGGTGCTGCAATCCTCTGCTACAACCCCCTGCCCTCTCCATGAGGCTCCTGAACCCTCTGCTCTACAAAACACCAGGGAAGTGTTCAAGGCCGGGCTCGATGGGCTTTGGAGCAAGCTGGTCTACAGGAAGGTGTCACTCCCCATGGCAAGGGGTTGGAATGTTAAGGTCCCTTCCAACCCAAAACATTCTGTGATTCTATGACTCTCTGATTCTGTGATTTTCCCTGGACAGACAAAACCCTCCAGCAGTGTAGCTGATCCACCAACCCTCTCTGTTTTGGGTAACACCTTGGATTATTAACCCTCTAATAGCAAAACCCCTTTGGGACCAGGGAAGCCTGGCTGTCCTCCTGTAGCTCCACCATCTCATGTGCTGGTCGAGCAAATTCAGGCGGGACCAGCCTGATTAACTCGCCCTTAATCAGGCTGACACCCCCAAACAGCAGCTCGGGGCAGTGACATGTGACAGCAGGGACTCGGAGGACGTGGAGTCGCTGATGCAGGCAGAGCCTGCGAGGTGCCATCCGCTGGGTTATTAAGGATAATAAAACCCTGGGAAGCGCTGAGCTCGCTGCTGGGCGATGCTGCGCTAACCCCGTGGAGCCGCGCCGGCAGGTGGGGACAGTGACACTCAGAAACAAAGCTAGAGCTGGGACAGGGAGAGAAACCCAGGGTCACCCAGCAAGGATGGGTGGTCCCAAAGTGATCAGGAAGTGGGGAAGGAGCGAGCCTTTGGAGGCAGGAGCAGCACGGGGCACTTACAGGCGATGCGGACGTAGGCCCTGCGGCTCTTGGTGGTGCCCGCCGAGCTCCAGGCCACGCACTGGCACCAGTAATCCTCCAGGCCAAAGAGCTCCTCCACCTGCTGCCGGGACACCTCGATCTGCACCTCCCGCACCAGCAGCCCTGCAGGGGACAGCGGCACCGCATCAGACGGGCAGGAGCAGCCGGGGGCAGGGAAACTGAGGCAGCACCCGGGAGGGGTGGTGGCTGTGCGAAGCCGGAGGAGAGAGGGTTGGAGGCTTCTCATGTGGGGTCGGCACCTCGCAAATCAGGGAGGAGGGTGGTTTGGGAATGAAGCAGGGCAATGGATCACGTGGAAGTGTCTCTTTTTTCCCAGCTGAGCAGGACCAGAATCTCTTCACTGTTTCTGAAGGCATCACCCTCCTCCACCAGCTCTGTCCCACATCGCCAACATCCCCGTCCGGACCCCCTCCCACCCACCAGGGTTTGAAGGATGCCTCCCCCAGGCTTTGTTGTGGGGAGAGACCACCCCTGTCTGTGCCACTTGAATGCAAATATAACAAGACAAGTAAAATCTTAAAGAAATCAGCCTGGCCATGGCAGGGGAGCAATGACAAAGGTGACACCACCACGACCAGGACACGGTCTCGTGGACTGCAGGATGCTGAAGCATCAATGACTATCACCAAGGGCAGGAGGGACTCACGGCTTACTTTTCCTTATTTTAAGCAATATCTGCCCTTTTTTTTTTTCAGTTTCTATTTTAAAAAGGCCTCAATTTCACGGTGATCGAGAGCCGTACGCTCCCCAGCTGTAATTTTGTTACAGCTCACTCGCAGTGCTGTGAGGAGCAATTACTGTCTCCCTGCCACCTTCCTGTGGAAGAGCTGACAAGGAAATACAATTTATTTTCTCACTACTCAGGGGAAAAAAAAATCACAACAAAAACCCCCAAAAGGAAAGGTATTTGGGCCAAGCGCTTTTGGGAAACTTAGGGTTTTTTAGAAAGACCCAGGATGGAGATAGAGCTCCAACTCATTTTGTCTGTCTGGGAAGCTCCAGTGGGATGAGCACCCTGGAGAGGTGGGGAGCATCCTGAAAATGCCCTACCTCTGTGCCCCCTGAAAGCAGGGACTACCCAAAACTGCAGACTGAACTCATGGCACAGGAGTGACTTCCTACGGGCTCCCAGGCACCCAAACAGAGCCACTCTTCCTGCCCGGCCCCCCTCACCCAGCTGAATTATCCTCTCTGACTTGGCCTATTTTTGCTTTCTTCCGCATGAAATGTTTCGGATCAAGCGCAGTCAGAGCATTACTGAGCCGGGCTCATTCAAGACACGTCATCTTAAAAGTTCCTTTTTCTTTTTTCCTTCTTCTTAAAGGTCCCTTTTTCCAAGCTTTTAACCAAGGACACTCAAAAACTAACCGTGTTAACCTGTGCCTTTGTGCCCGTGCCCTTTCCAGCAGCTTTCCCGACCAACGCTGGGCACTGCAAATGCAGATTTTTTAGCAGGTTAAACCACTTTGGTTCCAGCTCCTTTTTCCTAAGGGAGGCTGCCAGGCAGAGATGCCCACACCAGCAGCTTTTACATGCGCAGCATCACCTGCAGGCACTGCTGGTTCATTCCCTGATAGCAGCAATGCCATCCCTGAAGCCTGGATGAAGGTGCTGCTTCCTTCCCAAATTGCCAGCACACTTTCTGCATCAGCAGGCTGGAATCTGAGAGGGAGATGCTGGACCAAAGCAAATGAGTTCCCACAGCAACAGGTTGCCCAGATGGATGCCCCATCCCTGGGAGTGTTCCAGGCCAGGCTGGACAGAGCTTGGAGCAACCTGGGATAGTGGAAGGTGTCCCTGCCCATGGCAGGGGGCTGGAAATAGATGATCTTGAAGGTCCCTTCCAACTCAACCCATTCCATGAGCCTATGAAATGAAGTGGTTCTTTCCACACTGCACATCGCTAAGGCATGAAACCCCCTCCTAACAAGATACTCCAGAAAAATGAGTCCTAACAGCATTTAGGCAAATTAACAAGGGGGGGAATCCACCCAGGGCTGGACCACACTGCTCAGATGTTGCCACAAGAGCTGGGAGTCCCTGAGGGTGGATGGTGGAAAGCTGGGAGGGTGTGACAGAGCAGCTCCATCGCTCCCTCCTTGTCCTGGTTCCATGATCTTCCCCTAAGCATCCTCCACTGCCGTGTGCAGGGCACGCAGACCTTTGGCTCAACACAGTGTGGCCAGATGTTATAAATAAATTTAAAACCCCTTGGCAAAGGCTGCTCCATCACTGACCAGCACTGACACTGCCCTTCAGTGGTGAGGGTTTCAAATCTGGCCTCTGCCAGAGCTGGGAGGTGGAGATGCACCCTGAAAGAGAGGAACAGAGTGTCCCCTGCTTCTGTCAGCCTCCAGAGAAGCAGAGGGACAGCCTGCCTGGGCATCTCTGACCAGCTTTCCTCTAGAGGAAAAACACCCCAGCAATGGCTAAAGCAGCTTTAGGAGGAAAGGCTGGAAAAGCCACAGAGGAAAGAAAGGATCTTCCCTTTACAGAGCAGGTTCAGAGGTGCACCTGAGCACAGACCAGCTCGTGGCTAGTGCAGGGTGGAGAGCAAGGGATACCAGGGAAGGCTGTGGGAAAAATCATAGGGACAAGAGGAGATTCTGTCAAAACACCCGTGGCTCCTCCAGGCTGATGAAGCCTCTCCTCTAAGCCCAGCCTGCCTGCCAAGGCCAACACCACTGCAGTTCAAAAGGCTGCCTTGGTTTAAAGCCCTCCGGATGCCGCGTGAGGAGCAGGGATTTGCAGAGAGCAGATCTTAGAGGGGAAACCTGACTGCTTTCCTCCACTGCTGATCAGCCACAGGTACCAAAGCTGGTGCAGAGAAGATGGGTGCCGAGCTAAAGCATCCCAATTTTAGCAAACCTACTGATTACATGATATATCCAACCCCACGTCGTCTTCTTATGCCAGGATGTCTCAAGACATGGACCACGCAGCTCTGCAGAGCCCAATCCCATGCAGGCAGACCCCCCCTAAAATGCCTAAGCCACCTTCTCACCCCGTTCCAGGCAGCCAGAGGCTGACTTATCCTCTGAGGCAGGGAAGAAAGAGCTCATTTGCCATCAACAAGCATTTCAAATCCTACCTGCAATTGCTCTCATTACCCATTAAACACTTAATCCCTCTGTGAACCTGCATAAGCTGCCAGCCTTTGCCACCCCTCCTGGCAATGACTCCTACATGTTGATTAGGCATTTTGTAGGAAAGCAGTGCCTTTTTTTATCGGATTTAAACACGCTGCCTTTAAAATCCCCTTTAAGAACTTCAAGACCTACACAAGGGTAAGCACAAAATCAGGCAGAGTGACTTCCCCAAGCTTCTGGGGGCTGTGGTGACCACAGCACCACCACGGTGCTTCTGCCACTGGTCTGAGAAGTCTGCCTGGAGGCCAACCATCAACAGTGTGGACGAGGCAAGAGGGAAAAGGGCCCGGAAAGAAGCAAGGGATGGGGAGGCAGAGGGATGCTGCCGGGGTGGCTTTGCTCACCGGTGACCTCGTCCAGGCTCTCCTTGGTGACGTGGTCATTCTGGTTGACCCACTCGCCGTTGCACTTGAAGTAGATCTGCGTGGCGGGGTTGGCGCGGCACACGAGCTCCACGGGCTTGTTCTTCACGATGTAGGCGTCCTGGGGCTCCAGCAGGAAGTGTGGCAGCGTCTCTGCCGGCGCCGACGGGAAGGAGTCGGGCAGCACATCGCTGTACTCCAGCCCTGCCAGGAGAACAGAGGGTCATGAGGTGCCCCACAGCCCCATTCCCCCCTTTCCTCCCTCCCAGCACGGCGCTGCACACGGCGGTGGTAAGAACAGCCCTTACTGAGGGGGTGTGGAAACCAAAAAGAGGGCTGGAGGCTCCCCAGGAAACAGCAAAGTAAACCTCTGGAGGGTATAGAGATGTGGGATCAAGCCTGTTCTCACCTGTGTACCCAGCCCAAAGCCTGGGGGATCTCACTAGAGGACACCACAACGGGAAAAGCAAAACGAACCCAGGTCCAGAGCTGGTGCTGATGTCCCCCACCCCAAGCCTCCTCTCCACAGCCCTGAGGAGCACACGGCCATGCTCCGAGCAAAATGCTGGCAGGGTTTGTGCTGGGAATGCTGACCACATCCCCAGCACTGATCTCAGACATCCACACCTTCACTGGAGCTGCATTTGGGATCTCACCCCCTGCCAACGCTTGGATTTCAGCATCACCCAACAGGTGAGTGATCTCTTCCAGCCCAGCCACCTCCAGAGGACACCACCCAAAGGTGCCACCAGGATTCACACTGTCCCAGAAACCAGGGGTCTGTGCCCTGGGGAGCTCCATCTTCCTGCTTGTTTGCTTTCAAAAGCCATCTAAATGCAAAAACAACTGGAGGTCATGTCTGCTCAGGCCAGGCCAAGAAAAATTTTGGAAAAGGGAGAGCAGCTCAGTGCTCACACAGGAACATTTTCCCTTTGGAGTGGGAGGCTCAGGGTGGCTCATTCCCAGCAGCAGCTTGGCAAGATGCTCTGACTGATGCTGAGCATCATCTGTAGGAGACCCGTTTCCAGCCCATTAAGATCAACCCCAAATATCACAGGAGTAATAAAAACCCCCACACAGGTGCACAGGGATGCTGCTGCTTAACCTGTTGTTCCTGGGAGTCTCACTAGCAGTCAGGTCACATCACAAGGCTTTTCTTTGCACTCAAAGGAGTTATGAGCTTTTCCTCCTCCTCTCTTCCCCCAGCCAGAGCTGTGATTCTCAACTCCAGGCACTGCAGCGTGCAGGAAAACAGTAAATATCCCCAGTCCTGTGATAACATCTCCAGAGCTGGCAGGGAAAAGAAAGGAGCCCACTCCCTTCATCACCCTTGGCAAGGAACGGTGCTGCACGGAGAGAATCAGAATCCCAAGCTGTGAGGAGGAGGAGGAGGAAAAAATGTAATCAGATGCACCAAGAAAACAAGATGACCAAGCTGCCTCCTGAGCAAAAATCAGTGAGGAGAAAAAAAAAATGCACGAGGTCAGTCGTTTAAAATCCATTTAGAAAAATTGACTTTCCATTTCCATTTAACACAGCACTAAGGGAGAGCAGTAGGACATTTGTCATAATCCATTAACTGCTCTTTTGGAAACAATGAATTAAACTCTGGGCTAATTTCTTTCTCTCTCTAGCTGGCTCTTCCCCACCTCTCTGCTGCTGGTTATTTCTTTCCCCATCTCATATGCAGACCTGTAATTTTCCCAGGCTCTGTGGCAGGCAGGGGCACAGGGAGTGCCAAGGTATGTGACCCCCACCCTGAACAATCCCACGCTGCTCCCTGTGACCACCTCAGGCCACTGGTCCTGCTCCCCTCTCCTGCTGAGCAGCTTTTTACCTGTCACAGCAGCAAAATCTCTTTCCCCCCTCCATCTCTTTTTAAAAATTTACTACTCAGTTTTTCATCCACTGAGTTGTTGTTTTGTTGGTTGTATGTTGTTTTTTTTTTTTTTTTTCATTTCAAAAGCTGCTTCGATGCCATGGATCTAAGTTCCCTGGCAAAGGAGATAATCGAACTGGCAACAGAGGCAGCCAACAAAACTGTGCTCACGGGCTTGTGTGAAAACCTCCCTGATACGATGCTCCCTGCATCCCTGTGGCAAAGTCAGACCTGAGATTGGCAGCTGGGAATGGGCACAGGTAGCCCAAAGAGCCAGTTTTTGGAAGGACCTTCCCTATGGAGGTGACACCCCGAAGTGCACATGGCCCTGATCCAAAACCACAGGCCAGGAGGAGACATCCTTCTCCAACAGCCAACACCAAAGATATGTTTTCTCCCACCTCATCACCACTTTGGTGATGCTAAACAAGACTTTAGGTCATCCAGGAGGATCTGGGAGCTGTGAGGGGATGAATCACGGCCGGATGGGGATGAAAATGCCGGATTTGTGACTCACTGGGATCATCTGCAGCGGGAAGGGTGAAGTTCCAGGCTGCTGTGGGAGCCACCTTGGGCCCCCTGCACAAGGTTTGGGGCTGAGACACTCCTGGTGGTACCAAAAATCCCATCCAGACCCCGCTCCAAGAGGGGGTCTGCCCAAATAAATGCTGCATCTTCAAGGTTCTTCTCCATGTGGGCACAGTGACTTTGGGGACGAGGGTGGGGGAATAAGATGGTGCTGCCAGCTAGATCCAACATCTGGTTTTAGTGGCTATAAAAACCTGCTGGGTTTAAGGGTTCAACCCAAAACACCTGAGCCTTTAAAGCAAGGAGCATGCTGGGAAAGTTAAAATCCTGCAAACTCACAACAGCTGAGAGATCTTTTGTTTCTGGCCAGGAGAGATCTGGGGCCAAAAAAGCAGCTCTAACAGGAGACAGGGGAAAAGGATGATGGGTTTTTCATGGCAGACTCACAACTGGGGCCATGCCATGAAGCCCCAACCCCACATATCACCCAGACTCATGGATGGGAGCAAATCAAGGGGGAGGGTGATTTTCCCATTCAGAAATCAGCTGTGAAAAAGCATTTGCAGCTGGGCAGGGCGTTTTCCTCCAGCATGAAACGGTGCCTGGTGTTTAAACGCGCTGGGGAAGAATTAAGGCATAGGAACAACGGGAATTTGGATGAGAAAAGGGAGGAGAACCATGCTGGGCACATTTATCATAAGCCATCAAGCCAGCCTTTCATCCCCGGTCCCGGCGCCCGGCCACCCGCCGCATGGGAAACCTCTCGCTCTGCCGACGCTCATCGGGGGCCCCCCAAAAAATCCACACGCAGTCAGTGGGGGGGAAACACGGCTGCTTGTGCAGGAACAACTGCTGCTCCTGTCTGCCCTGACTACCCAGCGACAACTGGAAAATACCCCCCGAAAAGGCACTTCCCCAGTGGTGCAACGCCATCACCTCCAGAGGCCACTTCCCCCGCGGCTCCGCTCCCGCCCGAGGTGACACTGGTGGCCCAGTGACCACAGGAGCAGCAGGCACAGGAGATGCTTTGGCGTGGGAAAGCAGGCAAGGAGCCCTGCACAGCCGGGATTTCCAGTCCCACAGTCACACCAGCAATAAAACTCCCAGCAGTGACAAACTAATAAATATTTGCGAGCGCGCTCGGCTGCCTGTAATCATCTCGCTGGCAGACGTCTGCAGGGGGTTCCCATCTGCCGGCTTCCCTCCTTCCCGCTGGAGGTGGGTGCCTGCTTCCCAGCTCTCTTCTGGGGTTTTTTTTTGGAAGTCCCAGGCTGTCGCCATCCCACAATCTCACACTACTTGGGGCATGGTGTTACGGGGTGTCTGGAGCTCTTGGTGGGGAGGGAGAGGCAAAGAGGGGGCAGCTCCCAGCTCGACCCACGGCACCAAATCCTGAAGCCTCGAGGATGAGGGTAGTAGGAGCAACGAGAGGAAAAGGGAGGAGTGGAACAGGCGCTTCTTTTCCTCTCCCCATCCCTCATCACACATTTTAATCTGCTGGGGTTGAGCTGGATTATCCACAGC
Organism: Daphoenositta chrysoptera; assembly: GCA_013397915.1. Lineage (NCBI taxonomy): Eukaryota > Metazoa > Chordata > Aves > Passeriformes > Daphoenositta > Daphoenositta chrysoptera. Next base: position 304,022 of record VZRO01003321.1, on the reverse strand, counting down.
ATCTGCTCCCTGGGGGGCGGTTTGCAGATGTTTGCTGCCAGCGTGTGCGACTTGTCAAGATCCATGACCCCAAACCCACCCCAAGCCCCAAAAGGGAGCAGCACCGGAGCTGGGATCCAGCCTTAACCCCCCCTCCATCACCCCAAACACACGGCACCGGGGACGGAGAGCCTGGGAAGCAACTCCCTGTGCAGGAAGGGCCCAGCAAACCTCCCCAGGAAAGCGTTAAAATCCTCTCTCCTGCAATTGTTATCCCTCCAAATATTTGGAAGATTACAGGAGCATTAGTGGCTGCCCATCACCCACGGCCAGCACCATGCCTCCTCCTGGTACCAGGCAGGCAGGGATGCGATGTAAGGATGTGAGGATTAGGCTGGGATGCCTGGGTTTCTCCAGCTAAATCTCGGTGGCAGTGGACGTTTAACCCCTTCTGTCTCCACCTCCCCACATTCCTGCCTGCCTCAGGGCAGGCGCTGCCTCCTGGGAAGGCCTGGCAGGGAATAGTTAAACCTGCCAGGTGGGTTAAAATCCTCCTGCAGAAATGAAAAAATATGTAACAGCTTATCTCCAGCACCACAGGAGGAGTCATCTGCCTTCCCAATCCCCCTTCCCAATCCCCCTTTCCAATCCCTCAGCAGGGATGGGAATGGTTCTGGCTCTTGGGACAGAGATGGAGGGGATGCTCCAGCCACCAGCTTGGCTGCAGGAGGCGTCTGGAAGGCTGGAGTGGGGCTGTCCCCCTGCCCAAAATCCCCCCTGCTACTGCCTCCAGGGAGAAGGTATGAACAGGCTCATTTAGAGATTAGTGCTGTTGCCATTTAAACTCCAGCAAATTTTGATGCTGGAGCCATGGCACGGCTCACTGCCATTCCAGAATCCCTGCCTGACTGAGGGCATCCCTGCTGCCAGCCCTGGAGGGACACAGAGGCATCCCACCACATCCCAGTCCTTCCCTGAGCTCAGGGGGAACCAGCATCACCACTCCAGGCCTCTCCTATTCCCATGGGCTTCCCATGGTAGACTGCCACTGGGACAGTTTTGTGTCCAGTGGTAACACACACCCAAATCTTCCATCCTAAAGGCACCCTGAGCATCCTTCCTCCCCCAAATATCATCCTTTCTTCCCCAAGCATCTCCTTCTCAGCCCTGCTTAGCCAAATTCAGCCTCCCACACACCCATGTCACCATCTCTGAGGAGGTGACAGCAGCATGTGGCACCTCCAAAGGCAAAGTCTCCATGAGGTGGAGCAGTGCCATCCCAAGCCACAGCCCACTGCCCCTTCTCCGGGGTTCCATCCCGTTGGAGAGACAGCAGGGAGAAAGGAGGACAACCCAAAATTCAGGGTGTTAACCGAGGATGGGTTTGGGACACTTGAAGCCACTCACATCCACCTCTCCCCCTGCTGCCTCCTCGCACAGAGCCCACAGCATCCTGTGCCTTGGAAAGCCTGGGATGGCTCAGACACGAGCTGGAAGTGCTGACGAAAGTGAGATGCAGGGAATGTAACAGGTCCCCAGGGCTGCAGCTGGCTGATGTAACCCCCGGCCTCATTAACTCGGCGTGGCTCATTAAGCTCTCCCTCCCGGCATGGGCGAGCCCCAAGCTGCCAGCAGAAGCCACAAAACTGAGTGTGGAACCTTCAGGGCTAGCAAGGATAACCAGTGGTACCCAGTGGCTGGGTTCATTTGGGTTCAAAGTGAAAGGGGACATTTCGGGAAGGAGTTCTTCCTCGTGAGGGCGGTGAGACCCTGGAATAGGCTGCCTGGAGAAGCTGTGGCTGTCCCTGGATCCCTGCAAGTGTCAGGCCAGGTGGATGGGGCTGGGAGCACCCTGGTCTGGTGGAAGGTGTCCCTGCCCACGCTGGGGGTTGGAAGTCCACAATCTTTAAAGGCCCCTTCCAAGCCAAACCGTTCTGTGATTCCACCTCACCTCCAGTCTGGAGCAAGGTTGGATTTTGAGCTCAAAAAGCCATGGGGATGACGAGCTTGTAGGGTGACCACCCTCGTGCCCCCAGTCTTGGTAACTCAGCAGGGGCTGGATCACCAAAACGCAGCACCCAGAGTGCTGCTGTGTTGGGATGTGCAGAAGATGTTTTTCCACCTCTCTGTCCCCCCTAAAACTGGAGCCCATCCCCTCCTGCTCCCACCGTCCAGGAAAGCGCCTGGAATCCACATTTGGCCTCTCCATTCTCACCACTCTTTTATTAATAACTAAACCTGGAAAGAACCACTTAACCTCTCCCCCAAGCATCTCTGCCTTATGACCTGGCTCCTTTTCTTCCACTGGCCACCCTCTTCCAGCAGCTTGACAGTCCCTTCCTGCCAAACCTGGCAGCATCCAGCTCCGAGCCGGCATCATCCCTCCATCCCATGGCCTCCAGCTCCTCCCAGAGCCCACCCAGCCCGAGAGGGATGGACACACAGACATTTCCCAGCGGGTTAGAAGTCCCTCCTGTCCCTCCTGCCCGGCGACAGGCAAACTTCGTAATTAGAGAGCATTCCTCCCCAGCGTGGGTAATGAGGGGGTGCACCCAGCCAGCCCTAATTATACCCTTGGCAAAAAAAAAAAGCAGATTCCTCCTCTCCCAGCTAAAGGAAGAGCCTGCAGCTGGCCTCCCTCACTGCATACCTTTATTAAACCAGGACTGGGACAGGGAAAGGAATAAAGAAAGCAATGTCTGTGCTGAGAAAAGGGTGGGAAGGAGGAGCTGGGCAGCCCCACGGATGTTTCCGTATGCAGCGGCTTTACTGATCAAAACCCACCTCACTTAGATAAATAAATATAAAAATAAATCAACTTTTTAGCTAAATCCTCAGGTCAGGTTTTTGCAAGGCATAGGGGATCCATCCACAGCATCCCTACACATCCCTCCACAGCACCAGGCTTCCCACCACAGCATCCCTGTGCATCCCACCTGCAGCATCTCTGTGCCCCTGCCAGCCACAGCTAAGAGGGTCCAATCCAAAGCCCAACCATCCCCAATCCCCCGAGGAGAAACACCCAGGCTCTGGCAACACCTCCCATCCTGGGAGCCGGAAAGAGAGAGATTTATCTTGTTGATTATGCATTACACCAGAGTATTTATGGAGCCACTACTCTTTTGTTTTTCTTTATGATTATGATAATCAAAGGCGAAGCCTCCTGAGAAGTGTAAACAGCTGAGATCCCTTATGGTACAAATCTCTTCATTTTTCATTATATGGATTTACAACACGACACAGGCAGATTGGAGTAAATTGTTCCTTATTTCTGGTTTTAGTGGCGTCGTGAGCTGCGCGGATCCCCGTAAATACCCATGGAAAAGAGAGTGAATTAAAATCAAAAAAAGAGAAAGAAAGAAAAAAAAGGAGGAGGAATTATGTTGCAAATCCCTGTTACACTCTATTGTGCTGGCTTCTTTTGTGCTGTTTTATACGTTCCCTTCAGGGAAGCAGTTTTGTTGGAAAACTATCTCCAAATTTCATCTAGCGCTGGTTCTTGTTACGGGCACAGACACTTCCCTTTGTGCTATTTTAATTCCATTGTCACGGTCCTCTTGTCGAGTTTGTTCTGTTTACTGAGCTACAACATTATTTTTAATGGATATAATAATTATATGAACTTTTTATTTATTTGCTTTGGCCCATGAAAGAAAAGCGCCAGCAGCAGAGAAGGCGGTAACGCGCTGTTTATTCACATGTATGGCGTGTGCTGGGTTCCTGTTGTGAAAAGAATAATCATTTCAACAAGAAAAGAGAGAAGGGAAAAGAAAGCAAGGAACAAGCAGGGACTTGTTGCCCTGGTTAATGCCAAGAAGTCCAAGGAATTATTAATTATCCTTCAAACTGCAACAAACCGAGCGCAAACTGCGAGCTCTCCTTGGAAAACACAGAGAAAGAAAAAAAAAAAAGGGTCTCCTGTTCAACCGAGCACTGCAATTTGGAAAATGCTAACTCTGGGAGAAAGAAAGTTGACGGTTTTGCAGACAGAGAGCGATTTCCCCTTCACCCAAATTACATACATATTTCAAAATGTAAATTCCCCAGCGTTCCCCTTGAGAGTGCAACTTTCAGGCGGCTCTTTTGCAATGGGTGGGTTTTCTTTTTTTTTTTTCCCTGAACGTGCAAATCTGGAGGCGACCGCCTTGGCTTTGGGCACGAGAAGTGACTTTAAAGCAGCAGCAGCAGCAGCAGCAAGCAGGGCTGTGAACCACCCAGTGCTCCCCGGGAAGAGAGGGATGCTCTGCTGCCCACCGGGCATCCCAGCTCAGAGCATCCCATCCCACAGGACCACGGGCTGGAGGGCAGCAGGACTCACCCTCTGAGCACCCCAGTGCCAAACATCGAGGTGGGGACAACCCAGCCAAGCCCTCTAAAAGTGGCTAACGTGGTTTGGTAGTCCTGGGTGGTGGCACCTCTGTCCCAAAATCTAGAGGAGGTGGCTGTGCATGTCCCACCCCAAGGAAGCCGAGGCACTGGCACAAGCCCAACAGGGTAAAGCAAAAAGTTGAGGCAGCTGGCTGCAAAGAGGAAAACAGCAGTGCAAAAGGAACAGAAATCTGGGGAGGGAGCGGGGTTGTGTTTGGTTTTGGGGTTTTTTCCTCATCCTTTCTGTCCTTCTGTCCCTCTCTCCTCCCGCAAGCCCCGGGAAGGCAAAGCTGGCTGGAAGGCTCTCCCTGCTGCCTCCAGCCAGCCTCTCCGCAGGCCCCTCGCCAGCTGCTGCCCTACTTTTCCCGAGGCTTTTCCCACCCTTCTCCCGCAGCTCGCTCGGTGGCAGGCGTGGGCTGGCAGTGCCACCCGCTCCCGGTACCAGGGCCCCCGCCAGGACCACCTCCCACCCCCCCAGACGTGCCAGCTCAGCAGAGGAAGGCGCCGGGAGCAACGCTGCTCTGATTTCAAATCGTTTTAATCATGGCATTATTATTATTTCATCATTAGAAGAGCAACAAAGAGAAAAGGTCCACTCCATGCCTTGAATTCCCCATTAATTCAACTGGGGGAGGAACATCGCCAGAGAGGCTGATTAAGGTCCCTTTATTAAACAGTCTTTAAAGTTGCCCTTAATCTTTCAGATTTGTTGCTACGATAAAAAAAACCCCAATGACAACAACAATGAAAAAAACCAGCACAAAAGGAGGCTGGAAATATTTTGCTTTTTATTGTCCTTTCTCTGCCCTTTTCTTCCCTTCTCGTTTTACTGCGGGGACAAACAGAAGGAAAAATGGGAGGAGGGGGAGAAACAGGGATAGAAAAAGATTTAAGGGAAAAAAAAATAATCCCTGCTGATGCTGAATGTCAAATATTAAGATTTTTCTCCCTCTCCCCCCTCTTTCAGCAATATCCTTATTAAAGAATAAGCCCCCAAACCATCAGTGAGACTAGCTTAGATGACAAGGTTTCCCCATCCCCTTTTCTGTGTCAGGATTTGATCCCTGAAGCCAAGAGCAGGTGGGATGGAGGGCAGGTACCTCAAGCCCATCACAGCTTCCCCATTGTGGCACAGAGAGAGGTGTCCAGCCGGTGGCAGAAAGATTTTAGCAGTCACCTTGATTAATTTTATTCCTTTCCCTCTAAACCCCGCGGTCAGCTGGGCTCCCAGCACCTCACACCTGCTTTTACACAGGGAAAAAAAGCTGAGATTTGATAAAAAGCCATGAGGTTCTGGGGTTTTTCTGGGGGGGTGCCTGTTTTCAGCGCCTGGCATTGCAACGGAAGGAAACCCCTACAAAACACAAAGCCTTTTCCCCCCCCTCAGTCTCCCATTTCCATGGAGGTTGGGAACCTTCAGGAGCTTCCTCGCGTTGTTTGGCACCCTCCTCCCCTCTCTGACATTTCAATACCACGGGACCCAAGTCGCCACAGGTTTCTTCCTTTCTCACCGCTGGGAATTTCCACCTTTTCTTCTCCAGACAGAGCCTGTGTTCCCTCACCACCGAGCTTCTCTTTCCTCCCTTTGTCCTCTGCCACACACATTCCTCCCCTGTGGACCAAACTAAACTCCCAGGCTGCCCAAACTCCCACGAGCATCCTTCCTGTCTCAGCGTGGGTACCACTTGGGGCTGGAGGTGCCTGGGCTGGAAATGCCCCAATTTTGGGGGTCTGTGCCACCCTGTGGAGGTGGGACTCCACCTGGAAGCATCCCTACTGATGCTGAAACCTGTGTCCAACACAGCCAACACTTCCTCCCACCCCTTCTTCCTCTGCCAAGGTATTGATAAAAACTGCTCTTAAAAATACACAATACTGACATGTAAAATGAAGTTTGGGGATGCTGAATCCAGAGATGTTTCAGTGACAAACACACTCTCCAAAAGTGGAGCATGGCTCTGATGGGTGCAGGACATCCCAGGCACAGCAATGAAACAGCTCCTGCAGGGCTCAGAGGCACCTCCGAGGGATGTGCAGCAAGAGAGAGGGACCAGAGGTGACACAGAGAGGTCTCAGGAACACAGGGGCGAAGGATCACGAGAAGTGAACATCATGGAAAAAGCAGGAAAAGCAGCCCGGTACCCCCAGCCTCGTCCTTTTCTCCTCGCTGTCCCCCAGCGGCTGCATTTCCATAAGCGATTTGCACTAATTGCTTTAACTAGGGCCAAGCTGCGGGTAATCAGAGTCATTAAGTGACCTCTGCTCCGGGGGGCTGCTGCAGGGCCAGGGGAGGAGCGGGCACAGCCCCCGCATCCCCCGGGGCGGGACTCGGCTCCAGCGAGCTCCTCCCTGGAGCCCCACCAGTGAGTGGCCTCTGTCCTGCCCTGCGAACGGGGAGTCTGGATGCTGCCCCATTCCTGAGCCCCAGGAGGGAGCAGGAATGATGCCCTGAGTCCCGTCCTGAGCTGGGATGGATCCTGAGGATTCCTGCTCGGACTGGCTGCTGTCAACACCACGGCACCGTGACTTGGCACCACGAATGCCAGCTAGCCCAGGGCTGGTGGAGATTGGGTTGGGTTCAAACCAAACGTGCACAAGCACTTGCAAACCCCCAAATCCTCCCCAAAGGTTTTCTGAATGCAGAAAAAAGGTGTTGCCCCATCCCAGTCCTGGGGCAGGGGGGCAGGAGGGAAGAGCCAGCTGTCACTGACCAAGGGACACTGGGATTTAAGGCTAAGCCCCTTGTCTGGATCTGCTTCCTGGCATTCCCAAAGCACCCATGGATAGCTCTGCCGAGGGGCTTAGCCTCAGAAAGCCCCCAAAGCCCTGTGCTGCACGTCCCAAATTAACCCTGTCCCAAGGTCATGGGACATCTCCTCTAAGGGAGATGTCTTGTGTTCAGCCAGGCTGGGAGAGCTGTGGCTGTTCAGCCTGGAGAGGAGAAGGCTCCAGGGAGAGCTCAGAGCCCCTTCCAGGGCCTAAAGGGGCTCCAGGAGAGCTGGAGAGGGACTAGGGACAAGGGCCTGAAGTGGCAGGACACTGCCAGAGGGCAGGGCTGGGTGGGATTTTGGGAAGGAATTGTTCCCTGGGAGGGTGGGCAGGCCCTGGCACAGGGTGCCCAGAGCAGCTGTGGCTGCCCCTGGATCCCTGGAAGTGTCCCAGGCCAGGCTGGACACTGGGGCTGGGAGCAGCCTGGGACAGTGGGAGGTGTCCCTGCCATGGCAGGGGTTTGGAAAATCCCTTGCAGGTCCCTTCCAATCCAAACCATTCCATGATTCCACGATGTCTACCAACATGCAACACAATCAGTCCCCTGCAAGCACACCTTAAACGTGAAAAAAACCAAACAAAAACCCCATGCTGCTTTGAAACCCAAACACCTCTGTCCTAAGGAGATGGGACCCCAGACCCCACAGCAGGGGTCCCTCTCACACGCTTGACATCCAGGCTGGGAGGTGTAAGGAAACATCCATGCTTCCAGGAAAATGCACTGCAGCCCCCTTCCTGCCTGTCCACAGGGACCCATTACACTAACAGTGTGTCCATTCAGCCTGATATATAAATTACTAATGTAAATTAATGGATAATTGAAGCCCTTTAGTCCTAAATATTTAAATTATTTAACAGGCAATTAAGAGAGAAGGAGAAAGAAAAGAGGAAAAGGGGCCTTAACCCCAACAGGCAGAAAAAAATATAAATGAAGTGTGAGAAGAGCAGAAAGAGCTGAACATACACATTTTAAAGCGAAGCTGCCAGGTTCATTTTGTTTGAGCCAGGCTGGTGTTAGAGTGGATGCCCCCGGATCCAGGGAGCAGGGAGAGGAGCATCCACCAAACAACCCCACTGAGCAGGACAGATTCTGATCCACACCTTTTCCAGGAGAGGAAAACTCCACGGCTGTCTTTGTAACAGCTCTTGGTTACAGCAATTACCAGAACTTCCTGGCATGCCAAAACAATAGTTTTAGGTAATTTTTTTCATCCTCCCTTCCCCTAAGCTGACAGCATTCCCTTTTGTAATACCATTCCTGACTCCTTTTTTAACCTGATTCAAGTACAAACACATTTATTTCAAGTGTTTTCACTTTCTTTTCTTCTTTTTCAGGTGGTCTATGTGACTGTTTCCCTCTCTGAATCCCATCCCACTCCCTCTCCAAACATCCTCAGCGAGGCAAAGTGGTTACAATTCCTTAAAAAAGGCAATCCAGCAGGATGCTGGATATCATCAGTGCAATGAGCATCCATCCTCAGATACTCTGGAGAACCCTCCTAACAATACAGCGACAGCAAGGAACAGGTCAGGGCTGAGAAATGCAGTGTTTCCTCCTCCAGCCTCCATCCCAAACTGGCCAGGGATATTCCCAGCGCTGCCCTGGGAGCTAGAAGAGGTCATAAGGAAAAATGGTCCACCGAGAGAAGACGTCATGTGGGAAAAAGAGGATTTTAACAAAAGCAGCGTGTGAGTCTGTGCGTGCTCGGGGACAACACCGAGGGCAAGGGGGGGATCAAGACAATAGTGAATAGACTCCAGATTATATCCTGAACTCGCAGCCCCATGGGAACAGGGTTATAAAAACCCTTTTTATTTTGTTTGTAGTCCAAAACAAACAAGTACATAAAGAGCTAAATGCGGAGGAGCCAGACAGGAAGTGAGTAACATCTGGGAAACATCTGGCCCCGGCCCTGCCGCAAGCCCGGCTGCCGGCACAGCTCCGGGGACCTGCTCCCCCAGTTCCCAACCAGGGGAGCTCCCCAAAACCTCTGCTCCAAAAGGGGATTCCCCGGGGAAAACTGGGCTGGGGCAAAGGATGCCCTGAGCAGTGCAGGACACCCTGGCACAGAGCTCTGAGCACCCCCTGAGCATCACAGGAACCCCCGAGAAGGGCTCTGAGCATTAAGGATGCCCTAGACAGTGCAAGCCACCCTGATCCAGGGCTCTGAATATTGCAGGACACCCTCTGAGCATCGCAGGACACTCCCAAAAAGGGCTCTGAGCATTAAAGGATGTGCCAAGCAATGCAAAACACCCTGGTACAGAGCTCTGAGCATCTCACCCCTGAGCACTGCAGGATGCCCTGAGCATTACAAGAGACCCTGGCACGGGGCTCTGAGCATCTCAGAACAACCCCTGAGCATTGCAGGATGCCCTGAGCATTACAAGAGACCCTGGTACAGAGCTCTGAGCATCTCAGAACAACCCCTGAGCATTGCAGGATGCCCTGAGCATTACAAGAGACCCTGGTACAGAGCTCTGAGCATCTCAGAACAACCCCTGAGCACTGCAGGATGCCCTGAGCATTACAAGAGACCCTGGCATGGGGCTCTGAGCATCTCAGGACACACCTCGAGCATTGCAGGATGCCCTGAGCATTACAAGAGACCCTGGCACGGGGCTCTGAGCATCTCAGAACAACCCCTGAGCATTGCAGGATACCCTGAGCATTACAAGAGACCCTGGTACAGAGCTCTGAGCATCTCAGAACAACCCCTGAGCATTGCAGGATGCCCTGAGCATTACAAGAGACCCTGGCACGGGGCTCTGAGCATCTCAGAACAACCCCTGAGCATTGCAGGATACCCTGAGCATTACAAGAGACCCTGGCACGGGGCTCTGAGCATCTCAGGACAACCCCTGAGCACTGCAGAACATCCCTTGAATAGGGATGAGCCCTGAGCATTGCAGGACACCCCCAGAAGGGCTCTGAGCATTAAGGATGCCCTGAGCAGTGCAGGATACCCTGGTCCAGGACTCTGAGCACCACAGGCCACCCCTGAGAAACGTTCTGAACAATAAAGGATGCCCTGAGAATTTCAGGATACTATCCTGGTCCAGGGCTCTGAGCATCACAGGATGAAGGCAGGCTGGCCAGCTGGCACTTTTTCCCAGCCCTAAGAGATGCCCCACATCCTTCTCCACAGCAGAGAGGAGGTCCTGACAAGCAGTCAGAGCAGCTGGAGGTATTTTCTTCCTTCTGGTTCTTATCTCCTGCTCTAAACTCCTCCAAAAGCCCTGCCAAAGTCTCCCAGCACTGCCCCATGCACAGACCTGGGAAGCCCGGGGAGGTTGCAGGGCCTGATGCTTGGGGAGGCTCCAGCCGGGCTGCGAGGGAGGAGAGCTGGCTCGGCAGGATCCCCGCCCAGCTCTCCTCACCGGGGAATTCCCCCGTGGCTGCCAGCCCGAGCTGCCAGCCCTCATCTTCCCTCTCCACCCGCCCACACCAACGGGGTGCTCCGGGGGCAAGAGAAGGGGGATGCAAGAGACCCCACAGAGCTCTTACATAGCAGGGAGAGGTGTAATGAAAAGGGCAGCGATGCTCAGGAGAGGTCTGGATCACAGCAGGAATCACTTCTGTCTCCCCCCTGCAACTCCAGCTGCATTTCCAGCCAGGAAATGCAACAGCCACATTCAAACCCGCAGAGCAGCTCCACTGATCCTTCACTGCTACACTGGCTGCACCAAACTCCTGGCAAACCAGCCTCCCTCAGCTCCTTGCACAGGCTGGGATCCCCCCAGCTCACCAGATAACCCCAAAGCACCCTCAGTTCTCCCCAAAACCTCTCCTCAGCGTTTCCTCTGCTGCTTGCTCTGGCAGAGCCCAGGATTAGCACCTCGGGTATTCCAGTGGGGAGGATTAAACGCTGGTGCAAGGCTGGACCACGCTGGAGAGGGAGAGCAGCTGGCTGCACAGCAGCTGGCACTGCTGCTCATTTATTCCCCATTGTGAACCCATGGGACTGGTGAGGGCCACCAAGAGCACTGCTCGTGGCTCAGGTGTCCCACAAGGGCAAGAAAGACAAGGACACATCTTTTGGGGTGTGTTGCAGCCCTGCTGGCAGCTGGCCTGAGTGTGGAGCATCTCCCCTTTGGAAGAACCCAGACACAACGTAGGGGACTTGGGGAGAGAAGGGAAACATTTGGGATGAGGACGGGGATGTCAGGGAGAAAAACAGGGAGGAAAGAAAATAATCACAGAATGGTTTGGCTTGGAAGGGACCTTAGAGATCATCTCATTCCAACCCCCTGCCAAGGGCAGGGGGACCTTCCACTAAAATACCAGAGGAGGAAGGACACTGTTTGGAAAGGGAAACAAGCAAGGCACATTAAAGGAAAAAATTACCCAGCAGGCTGGCAAGGTTAAAAAAGCAAAAACACTGGGACACAGGAGGATATGGAGACCTAATTACAAAAGCCTCACCCAGAATACGCCACCAGCAAAAAGCCTCTGATGTGTCAGGGACAGAGACAGAGGATGCTGCGTGTCCCTTCCCATGTCACTGCACACCCTGCAGCAAAGGACACAGCACCCAAACCCCAAGCCACTGCAGCACAACGGTGAGCATTTTGCTCTCTCATTTCTGCTCATTTCTGTACCAGCTGATGCCCACCTGTAGCCTTTTTTTGTGCTATTTCTTTAAAAACAGCAACATCAGAAAGCTGCAGCAGCAGCTGCCCAGGAGAGTCAGACCCCATTGCAGGAGGTGCTGAGAGCACCGACCCTGTCCCCATCCCCACAGCTAAATTTGGCCCAGCTCATGGGCACAGCGGCTCCTGGAGGTGCCTGAACACAACCAGGCTGTCAGGGCAAGGATGGTGATGCACAGGAACCCACCGGAGCCAGGCAGCCTGTTCCCACCATCCCTCACACGTGCTTTTTCTTTCAAATTCCCAGCCTAAATAAGGCTTTGGGGAGGAAATTAATGAAAAGCAAAGCTGATTACAAAGAACAATACAATGACTCAATCTGTTTCTTTTACCTCAATTGTATAAAGCTTTTACATTTATGAAGGTTTTTCTCAGTACACAATGAAACAGCCCTCTGAGGGAAGCAGTAATGGCCCTGGAGACTTTTGAGCAAGACTGGACAAAACACCGCCGGAACAATCCCAAAGGAAGGACCAGATGATCTAACAGGTCTTTTGCATCTTTAATTCCTCACCCCTTTCTTTCTCCTCCCGTTTCAGGCACGGGTTTTTTAGCTGCTGCTAATTAGATGTTAATGCGGGAGCGGCTGCGTTTTCAGCACATGGTGTAAGCAAGAGGAAAAACATCGGGGCCCTAAATGACAGCCAGATCACAGGCACGGGGGTCCTCATTCCCAGCATGGAAAATCTCCCCCTGAAAGCAAAAGAGGCCATAAAATCTTGCTCTCCTTTCCACACCAGGATGGATTGCTCCTGCACCCACCAGCAGCTGCCTGACACGCATGGATCACAACTTTGGATCTCCTTCCTCTCCATCCCCACATCCAGCCTCTTCCCCAGTGCATGGGAAGGATCTATAAAGTTTTTCTGCCTATCCAGAGACACAGGAAAAACCCCACCAGCACAACAAGACACCCCAAAACAACCTGAGTTTAGTTCAGCCACAACAGCAACCAACTTTCCTGGGTGGAGCATCTCCCAGGAGAAGGCAACAGGATGCTCTCCCCACCACCTCCTGCTCCTCCCTGCTCTTTGCTGGGCTGTTTGGATCACCTCTAACCCGTCTCGGTGAGCCACAAGGAGCTGAGCCGAGCTGTTTGTGATGGAATCAATGAGCTGATGCAGAGGCAGGAGTCTGAGCCCCTGCCAGCACAACCCCACACAGACTCGCAGAATCACCGAGGCTGGGAAGGACCTCCAAGAGCATCGAGCCCAACCTGTGGCCCATCCTCACCTTGTCACTCAGAGCAGAGCACTGAGTGCCACGTCCAGGAGTTCCTTGGACACCTTCAGGGATGTGGGCTCCACCACCCAACCGTGCTCGGAGATCACTCGGTGGAGATTTCTCCCAGCCACACGTTGCCCTTTTCCTTTCCCCACCGGCTGAGGTACTAAGAAGGTACAGCATATTCCCTCCCTCGAACATGTCATTTTCCCCCAAATTCGGAAGTTCAGGCTGTCTGGGCTCTGCAATCGACTTTGCACGGACCCATTTGTCCCATTACTCTAAAGTTCAGGCATTAAGACCCATTTCCAAGACATTAACACCCATTTCTCCTGAAGACCCTCATCCACCGAGTTGTTTGTAAAGACATCAGCACCCATCTTTCCAATACCTCGAGGTCCACGTGGAAGACCAAGCATGGATGGGGAGTCTCAAATCTGCTGCAGCGGGGTGTTACTCCCCTCGTTAGTGGGGTCAGACCCCACCACCAGCACCCCCACGGGCAGTGACCTCCCTCCAGCCCCAGCACCTAAGCCCAGGCACGACAGGAACAAAAGCCACTGTTAAGAGACACATTTATGACCCTCCAAGAGGGAGCCCGCTGACAGCTTAACGAGCTTTTTGTTTTTCAAGTAGTGGTTTTATATTTACGACCTGAAAGGGAAAGATGCAAGTAGGCAGGGACGATCAGGGGCTATCTGCTCCTTCTGCTCCTGACCCGCTGCCGTCCAACCCACATCCAAGCCATTCCGGAAAGCCATAAAAAACGATTGCATTTCAGCTTTTTCCCCTCTCCTTTCTCTCTCTCCCCTCCACTAAGAACAAAAAGCCCCTTTTTTTGGTGGTGCTCGTTTCTTGTTAATGTTCACCCCAAGGAAAAGCATCAAATATTAATGCAGGAAGCTTCAGAGAGACCACACCGGAAACCAGAGGCCCCATATGTTGTGGAGTATCCCAGTGGATGCAAGATCCCACCAGTTCATCCCCAAGGCCTGGCTCTTTAATGCCTGGGAAGGAAGGAGGAGGCCAGAAGCTGGGTTTTTACGAGTGCGAGGGATCACATTCCTGGGATATCAGCCCAGAGTTACACTTAGAGGAGGAAAAAAAACTTCAGAAAAAAATCCAAACCCCACCACCCTTCCCCAGGATGCTGCACTGTTATTTATAAGCTTAACAGTGAAAAGAGAGGGCAAAACTCCCTGGTTTTGTTGGTTTTTCTTTTTATCCCCAGCATTAGCACAGCAGAGAAATGCCTTTGGGCTGCAAGAGCATTCCAGCCACCAGCAGGAAGATAAGGCTCTTCCTTTGCCTCCAGATTCCTTGGCAGAGAGGAGACACATGAGGTTTAATTGCACACAGAGATGCCACAGCCCTGACACCAACATGATAAGACCTTTTGTCCCGTGGAGGGCTCACCCAGCTGATAAAGACCCTGCCCCAAGCTCCCAAAACCCAGAAGGGACCTTTGCTGAAGAGTTGCAAGGGACTGGTGGGGAACGTGGAAGGTCCAGATGTGCAATGCAACATCTGGTAGGGGAAGTGAGCTGTGTGCCGTGGCAGGGTCCCACACAACGCAGTGCCTGCTGCTGCACCGCTGCAGGTGACCTTGGACACTGCAGGGGGACCTTGGTCCCCCTTCCAGGGGAGGAAAACACCCCTGTGTGCTCGGTGGTGGCACCTTTGTGCCCTAATGCTGGGATTTGATGATCCCATGGCCTTCCCAACCCGCAGTGCTGTGTCCAGCCCTGTGGCCTCCAGCATAAAAAGGATGTGGAGCTGCTGAAGCAAGTGCAGAGGAGGCCACGGAGCTGCTCCAAGGGCTGGAGAGCCTCCGTGTGGAGCCAGGATGGGAGAGCTGGGGGTGCTCACCTGGAGAAGAAAAGGCTCCAGATGAGACCTCAGAGCCCCTTCCAGTGCCAAAAAGGGGCTCCAACAGAGCTGGAGAGGGACTGGGGACAAGGGCCTGGAGGGGCAGGATGAAGGGGGAATGGCTTCCCACTGAGAGAGGGCAGGTTTAGGTTGGATATTAGGGGGAAATGCTTCCCTGTAGCATGCTGAGGCCCTGGCACGGGCTGCCCACAGAAGCTGTGGATGCTCCATCCCTGGAAGAGTCCGAGGCCAGGCTGGATAAGGTTGGAGCACCCTGGTCTAGTGGAGGGTGTCCCTGCCCATGGCCTTTAAGATCCCTTCCAACCCAAACCATTCAGTGCCTCTGAACCCAGCTGCTGAGCTTGGGACATCTTCCCCTCATTCCCCTCCATCCCCACACACGCCCAGCTGGGCAGCAGTGAGGCCCCAGAAGCTCTGGGTGCACAGGCGGGGAAAAAAAAAGAAAAAAAAAGGAAGAAAAAAGGAAAATAAAGAAAAAACCTTTAAAGTAGGACTGAGCCTAAGCGCGGTGGTGCTGCTGAGAGCAGGGCAGCCCCCTCCCCGCTCCCCTTCCCCACTTATCGCCGCCTGGGGCTCTGCCCGGCGCCTGCCGATAATCAGGGAGCGCATTGAAACCCCGGCGCCAGACTGGATCCTTATCTCCTCCCGAGCAGGAATGCGGGCTGGGGGCTGCCCCTGCTGCAGGAGCAGGAGGAGGGGGAGGAGGAGCCCCCTGCCCGGCCCCGCAGGCAGCGAGCGGAGCTGGGGAGGGCCGGGGGATGCGGGGGCCGCGCAGGGCTCGGGGCCCAGCCCGGCTCCCCGCTCGGCCGGAGGGGTCGGCAGCACCCCCGCCTTGCGCAAGGGCCCGGAATTATCCCCGGGGATAATAATTACTCTGCTCCATTTGCCATAAAGTCAAGGCCTGGGTGCGGGGAGCCCGGCTGGGAATGCCCGAGGCGTGAGCCGGGGGGGGACAGAGGCGACAGCCGGGGGAGCCACCGTCCCACCCTGGCTGGCAGCCCGCCCTCCCTGCCCCCGGAAAGATGCAGGGAGAGAGCTGCGAGCCTTTCTCAAAACAGCCCGAGCCCTTCAGCGCTCAGCATCGGGACCCTGAGAGTCTGTCCCGTGCGAGGGGGAGGAGGACGGGAGCCCCGAGCCTTCCTCCCTGGTGAGGAGGGTGGAGGGCTGTGCTCAGGGCTGGTTCAGGAGCTGCCCGGGGCTGATCTCCATCACCAACAGGACCGACAGGAACTTCCAGCCACCCCACGGCGGCGGGGAGGAGAGGAGGAGGCGAGAGCCAAGCTCCCGGCTCTCCTCCCGCCTGCTGCCAGGTGGGACGGGAGCCATGGCTCCAGCCCGGCGCTCCCTCCCGGCATGAGGGCTGGATGCTCTTAACACCCAAAACCCGCTTCAAGTGCTTATTTTCACAATTAGGAACCCAGAATTTTGCCCTCAGTGGCTGGAAAGCATCACAGCGGCACCTATGGTGAATCAGGGCCGTAAGGACACAGCGTCCACGGGCAGGGACCCCCAGCTTCACCCCTGCCAGGGGCTTCGTGGGCAGCCGCTCCAGGAGGACTCCTGTTGATGCCATCAGAGCCCCAGGGAATTCGCAGCCAATTAAGGGGATATTTAAAAAAATCATAATAAGGGGCTAATGAAGTTTAGAAGCTGCCGACAGCAGCCATATGCCTCAAATATGCTGGGTACAGTCGGTGCCTAGGTAATGCAACTGCAGGTATCAGCTCGCCTAATTAGCTACCAGAAGAAAGTCTGATTTAAAACAAAGCTCTTATTTTATTTATTTGCTGACAGCAGCAGAGCAATTCCCTCCAGCATGAAGTGAAAGCAAACACACTGCCCTCAAAATAAACCACCACGGGCTTTTTAATTTTATCCTCCAATAAGTGTTCCCTGGTTAGTCTTTGGCAAGGCGGGGGAAGAAAAAAAACCCAAACGACAACAAGAGAAACCCAACCTGCACTTCCATTAGCATTACAGAGGACTTGCAAAGACAGCTTCCCACTTGTCATCTCCCTGCCACAGAAAACAGCAACCACTGGAAGTTCTCTGCTGCTCATGAAAAACTGCCTGTAATAAAATATCCCTAAGGAAATGTGTCCCCCCTCTCCTATCCTCATCTGGGGTGGTGAAGGGGCTCAGCACATCCTCACTGCCATCACCCCGGGATGCCCAGGCTGGTGTCTGGCTCCAGACCACTGTTGAGAGGTGTAGGTCACCCACACAAGCCAAGATTCCTGACCCTTCCCATCCCTTCTCTTTTTTCACCTCTGGATGCATCCAGAAGCAAATGCGGGGAGGGTAAACGGAAATCCTAGAAGCATGGAGAGAGTGCAGGGCCACTGTGATTTTATTTAGTATCTTTATTTATTGAAGTGCTTTAAATAGATATGGATTGACTCTCCCAGCTCTGGCTATTACAGCTTGAAAGGGGAGCTGCAGACATCTCTTGGATTAATGCACACGAGGCTACTTCCACGGATGCTCAGCATCCCTCTCCATGTGGGACCTCCTCCTGTCTTCCAAACTTCACCTGGGGCCCCTGCATCCCCCTCCTCTTGCAAAACACAACATCCTGGTGCCTCCACTGCTCCACATCCACATAAAACCCTCTTCACCACCACCAGCCAGCCTCAATCACCTCCACATCCAAGATTAAGCCACCAGCTCCACCACCCACCCAGTCAAACCCTTCACCTTGTCACCTTCCTCATATGGTCCAAGCTCATCCAAGTAATCAGGGATTCATTCTTTCCTAGCAGCACGTCCTGCCAACCATTTAGGGATTTATGAAAGGGGGAAGAGGCATTGCAAACCTTTATGGACAACACCGGCTGGGCCCCGCATTTTTCTTCCCACTGATTAAAGTAATAATGCTCAGTTAAGGAGTAACTAGAAAATCACACGATTTTTAGGCAGCTGGGAAAGAGGAAGAAAATCTATTGCAGTGGCCCTGAACAAGCACTTCCCCAGGGCTTTGAGGCAGAAAACTTATCAGACACTGCTCTGATAACATATTCAGGCTGAACCATTAGTCTTGGACATATAAAAGGTGTAATAAAAGGTTAACTGCAGGCTGAGTGAGCAGGGGGAAATGGGGTTAAAAACCCACAGAGGCCAAAGGCTGGGGGGTGGCAGCAGCTCCGGGGCTCGGTGGCATCCCCAGCACACACTCCTGAGGGGAGGGTGCTGATAGTGGGCACCCACCTCCTGCCACACAAGTGTCCAGGGACAGCTTGTCTCCTGCCACGTTTAAAGCTGCAGAGAAGTGGGAAAATCAGCATCCATAGCACCATGAGGCTGGTGAAAGATTTCCCCAGGGCCAGCATCCCGAATCATCCTCAACAATGTATTTTCTCATTCTGGCCTCATCTGGCTCCCCTGCTATGTCCCAGTCCCAACACCCATCTTACAACACCTTTTCCTCCACAAACACAGCTCCTTTTCTTCTGTGTAACTCCAAACCAAGCCTTTGTCCCAGGCACAAAGAGCTGTGAGGTCTCTGCTGTGGGTTTCTCTCTGCACCAGTTTCCCATCCGGCTTCTGTGGGAATGCCCGAGCACAAAGCAAGCCAGCTGTGTGACCTGTAGCTACTTTTAAAAAATTATCTCCACTGGAATTTTCTCCACACCTCTGCAACGATGGAGATGACAACACAACCTCAGAGGGGTCCCCTTTTTCCTGAGCAATCACCTGCTCTCCGATGGCCTCTTAAATCCCATATAGATCACGCAACCAGGGGAAGCCAAGCAACACGAAATAAGCTGGAAACAGCCCCCAATTCTGCTTCCAAACCACCTTAGAAACATCAAGTTAGTTATTCTTGAGGGGAAAAAAGATTAAAATGCATGTTTTTCATGCCTTAGACCCCCTCATACATGGATGAGAAGCTCATGCCATGAGCAAGTAGCAACCACGCAGCTGCTCTTGCAAGTTCCTATTCCAGTGCCTCAGGCTCAGCCTTCCAAGTACACCCCAGGCTCCAGCCAAGCTGCCCCCCATTCCTAGGGCTGTTGACCCCCAAGCCAACAGCCTCCCAGCTCCACTGCTGTCCCTGCAGATGCTGAAGGCCACCATCTCCCCCAAAGGTGGCCGCAGACAAGGTCCACCCGCAGCCGGGCGCCTGATCCCAGCATTATCCAGCCCAAGCCATTGCTTCCTCCCTCCTTCCCTCCCTCCCTCCCTTCAAGGCTGGTTTTCCAGGCAAAACCAGGATGGGAATTACTCAGGCAGCATGTGACATGACCACCAGAAGGAGGGCATTGCATTACTGGAGCTAAAACTGGATCCCGGTTTCTATTGTCTATTCTTTTGTAGTGATGGGAAGAAAGAGCTGCTGCTCTGTAATCAGGCCTCTTCTGGCTGCTTCCCCGCTTTTAGGGCCAACCAGGATAAGGCAACGTTGCTTTCATGTGGCAAGAGAAGCTTATAAACAACACTATTACACTGCTACACCGCCGAAATTAAAGCCCTGCTCCGAGCCTCAGTCCCTCCCACAGGCAGCCTGCTTTGCCTCGGACTTAATTTCTTCTCCCAAAGTCTGCAGCGCAGGGAACAGACTGAATCTGGTCCTGAATAAGCACTCGTGAAATTCAGTGACTCCAAAAATGATGTCCATTATCTATTTCTGAAAAGAAGAGTAATTCCTTCCAGCTCTTGCTAATGTGCTCTCAGCAAACACTCGTTTCTTGTTTCCCTCACAACAGAGCAGCTCCAGATCACGATTCACCCCAAACATGAAAGTCTTCTCTTCACTGGTGCATCTTCACAGCTTTATTGTACTTTTTTAGTCCAAAATGACTGAGATTTAAACCCCCCCCACCCCATAAAAATTCAGATTCTGAGCTCACCCATTCAGATCGAGCCTAAAACCTCCAGAGTGGATTCACTCAGCCAGAAATGATCTCAGCTGTGAAACATCACAAGGGGCAGTCACTTTCTCAGCAGTCTCAAAATAGAGGTTGTTTTTCTTTTTATTTTAATTAAAAAGGATGCCATCTCTCTGCATTATCTGGAATAAACATCCTGGTGCTGGAAGAAAGCACACTTCTGCTTTCCTAGCTCCAGGTTCTCATTTCCACCAGCTCCTTGAGAACCTCCTCCTGGTTTTCCAAGCTTTCTCCTGCACTGCATTAAGAGCCTGTCTCTGCAAATAACATGTTTTAAAACCCAGGGGACTCTGGAATAGAAGAAGGACTCATTTCACCACCCAAGTGCCCGCAGTCCTTCCTCAGCCTCAGCTCCTCTTGGATTAAAGCATCTCCTGGGCAGGTCAGTTGGGACAAACCACTGAGGCAAGATCAGTTTATTACAGCTCTGACCAAGGGACAAATACCAGCCAGATCCAACCCTGGGGACACCCCGAGGACCTCCAGAATCATTACAGATGAAACCATCTTTCATGGAAGATGGTCTTCCCCCCACCATCTTTCCCCTTGGTGCTCCATTTTCAGAGGGGCCAGGAACTGCTGCTCCCCAAAAACATGGAAAGCCAAAGCTGCAGGATAATCCTGGCCCAGAAGTCTGCAATAACCCAAACTCCTCCAACCTCTCGACCCCGTGGTTGACATAAATGCCCCACATCCAACATGCCAAGGGATTTCTTCCAAAGCTAGAAGGAAGCTTCCCTGCCTCTCCCCGCTGATCTGGGTGTGGGATGCTCTTCTGCCTCCCTTTCCATCTCAAACATCATTAGCAAGTGATCATTTCCTTCAAATACAGGTCACCTGCCAACAATGCCTTTTGCCATGCCCTGAGAGTGGCCTTCAGCGCTTCCCTCACCTTGCCTAAGGTTTTTCCAGCATTTTTCTTAGTCCTTCATTTATTTCCAGGCACCCCATCTCTGCTTGTACACCGTGGTCCCCTAAGCAGCAGAGCAAAGCCTGTTTTCCTATGGATTTGCTGCTCCAAATACTCCCTCCCACATGGCATTTGTGTTCCCCAATAGTAGGTGGCAAGTGTTATGCTGTTGATGTTTCGGGTTGGGTTTTTTTTTTTTTAGTGGGATATTAATAGATCCCTCTCACTGGCCGACCAGCCTAGATAAAAACTTTATTGCTGATTTCCTAATCAGGCAGGCTCTTAATTACGAGACATCTACTTCTGAGTCAGAGGAAGAGGGATGCAGACATACAAACAGCAGGGCAACTAGGAAAAAAAAAAAAGTCTGGGTTTTTTTTTTGGAAATGAAGCTAAAAAAAGAAACCCCCCCCTCCCAAACAAACAAGCAACAAAAAGAAACAAATAATCCAGCCAGCCCAAAGATAAATCCATGGGGATTTTTTGGTGTTTTAGGCACAGGAGATGCTCTTGGGGCAGAGGATAAGGTAGTCCAGAGGGGCTGGATCCCACGGCTGCTCCTGGGGGTCAGGGCAGTGCCCCCCTCCCCGTGTCCCACATACAGCACAGTCCCCACGGGCTGCGAGCAGATGGTTCCCAAGCTGACAGGTTGCAAACAGCTCTGTGGAGCCGCTCGGGGAATCAGATATTGTCTCCATGCCTTTAGTTTTGGGAACAAAAGATGTCTCCCAGCTAAAAAAGTTTGCTGGGAGACCTCGGCACTTTTCCTGCTTTTGGGTTTGTTTTTAAAAGCACTTTCATGCAGCTCAGATCGCTCAGGTCTGATGTCTGTACAACTCTACAAGCTGCCTGCATGTAACTTTTTCCACTTTTCCTCTGACTTCCCTCTCTGTAGCTGGAAGGAGACCACAAGGACAGCCCTGGTGCAGGGCATGCCACCCTTGCTTTTCCAGTGAGCTGCAGGCACTCCCTTTCTGGCAAAAAATTCCTTCCTTTGACTTCCTATCAAACTTGCAAACGCCATGAACTCAGGACAACCCAGAGAAGCTTCTTCCCTCTTGTTTATTTAGAGGAACCCCAAGGCTCGGAAACAGCTCTGGACCCCAGCCCTAAACACACAGGACAGCAGAGTGCCAGGCAAGGGACCCAAATCATCTTTTAGGGAGGGTTTATTTTATAAAATCATCCTCTAGTAGGCCAAGCTGGATCCCCCCCCACACCTACCGGGATGCAAAGCCCAGCCAAACTGCAGGATTCCGGCTCCTTTGCCTTCCCTGCTGGTTTTAGCTCTGCAACTCGACCCTCGGCGAAACATATGGTTTGCATTCTCCCCCTTAAAACTTTCCACAGACTCCTTCCCCCACCTCCCCGTGGCACACAAACCCTTTTTCTCTCGGAGCAGGAGCGGTGCTGGCAGCCCTTCCCATCCCTCTGCAAGGGAAGGAGATGGGCACAGGCGGAGCGGGAGAGGCTGCAGTAAAACCCCTCGGCCGAGACAGCTAAGTGGGCTCTGCTGCTTCATGCAGGGGTCATTAACATCCCGGCTGGAGCCGCTGCCTCCCCTCCCAGCCAGTCCATAAATACTGAGGAAAACAGAGCCAGCCTGTCATTGGGATGTGGAGCTGGAAAGGGAGGGGAGCAGCGTGACAAAAACCCGCTCTGCAAGAGAAGCTTTTCCTTCCCCAGCCAGCCCGGGACCACCGGGGTCCCACATCCAACCTCGTCCCTCTGCAAAAGCCAAAACCAGCATCCTTTAGGAAGCAGGAATGGCATATAGGTCCAGCAGTGCTCAGAGGATGTGCAGGGTTAAGCAGCAACTTCACCTCCTCTTTTCCCCTCCCTGCGTGCAAAAATCATCTTTTATTTTCCTGTTACGCAGTTTTCATCTAATTTTCTGCTTCATCCAGCAGCCAGGCTATTCCCCCTCAAAATGACTACGGCAGCCTAAGCTGGTCTTTGTTCAGCCCAGAAGCCTGATGCAGAGGGAAGCGGGAAGTGGGATTTTTATGGAGCATTACCCTGCCTTACCAAGAAGTGAGGCATCATCTTCTCGCAGCCACGGGGCTGGGTGGAGTTAAAAATCCACGAGGGCCCTCGTTTCTCCTTCTCCTTCCCAGTGTCCTCAAAGCACTGCACTGGAGAGGAGCCCTGCGGAGCCTGGGAGGGCTGTGGGAAGGATGGGTGGATGGATGGATGGAGGGATAGATGGATGGATGGATGGATGGAGGGATAGATGGAGGGATGGATGGAGGGATGGATGCCTCTGGCCAAAACAGCGGCGGCTGTGATGGAAACCAGAAGCCTTGTGGTCTGCAAGCCCAACTGCCTTCCCAAGGCATGCCGAGCATTGCTGGCATGCCTGCGTGTCCCACACCACCCTCCTGGCCACGTCCGAGGCAAAAAAATCCCCCAAATCCTCCGAATTTGTGTATTTTCAGCAGCACAGGACCAGCAAGCCCGGCAGCTTCTTGGAGCCCAGCACAGCACAGTTTCCTCTTAGCAGGTATTAAAAGCCACATCTCAAAAAGAAAAAAAGTCATCCATTTTTGACTTGCTCTGTGTTTAGGAGTGGTGTTACTCAAGGTTTTAGCTGAACAGAGGAGGCCCAGCAGTGACCTGTGGCTTCCCCTGCTCCTTAACCCCCAGGATCCTTCCTCGTCAGCTGCGACCCCATCTGCAAAGCCGGCGCATGGGTTTTTCCATCCCCGGCAGGACCGGCCCCAACACGCCCCAGACTCCTGGGGTTTTGCTATAAACTACAAAGGAACCTGCCCAATTCGCCCCAGTTTGCATAACCAGTTTATCCCAAGCATTTGTTTTAAAAGCTCAGCTCTGGTTAGTCACTGTTCAGCCCAAGCAAAACCCAACCCTCTTCCCAGCTTTCGGATCTTGCTTTTCCAGCTTCGGGCCCGGCCAGCATTTTTATCTTGGTGGATAAATTTTAGAAACATGAAATATGTGCCTTGATGCCTTGTTTTATATATATACACACATATATATAATATATATTTTATGTGTATAAGGGTATCCAAAGGATCCACAACCCAGGATAGGGATTAGCCATGAGGCTGTAACTCCTGAAATCCAAACCTAGTCATTCACCAGTAGCAAACCATTAAGCATAGACACACATGGAAAAAAATGAGGGAATGAAAAGGGGGAGGAAAACAGTTTTATAGCCCTTGGCAGCCCACACCCCACTTCATCACACTCAGGATCCCAGTCACCCGAGCAGCTCCGCAGCCAAATCCCCTCTCCTGTAACAAATCCTGTTAGTGCCGATGCTGGAGCACAGAAGGAGGCATTTGCAAGGCTCTGTCTGCAGAAAAGCAGCCAAAATGATGTGCAAGGGGAATCAGACATCCTGCAGGAAAACCTGCTTCCACAACTGAGTCAGCATCTCCTCCTAAAGACCGGGGGAGGGCAGGAGGAACTGGGGGACAAGCATGGATGGACCTGGCAGGGGAGCCCCAAATGCCACCTCTTCCTCTTTCCAGCCCAAAGTGGCCCCAGCAATGAAAATGGAGTCAGGCGTGCACCCAGCAGTGACACCACGACACCAAATGCTTATCCCCAAAACACAGACTGATGGAACTCAGAGGAGACCCTGTGGAGCAGCGTAGAGATGCCACAGCCCCAGGGAGGAGCTGGGAGCACTGGGAACAGCTTTATCCCAGCCTAATTCGGATTTCCAGCGATACTTGGCCCACTCTGTGAAGAGGTCCTCCAGCCAGGGCCCAGACAGAAGAAGAGACAGGACATTTAAGCTTCTCCAAGATAAGCTGGAAGAGAAAACCCTTCAATGAACCCCGTCTCCAGCACAGCGACCCAGACCGCTGATTACTTTTAATTGCTGTGTAATTGGACTGCGGGAGCCATGCTTTCATTTTAAGCCTGCCTCTACATTTCACAACTGTCAAAGGGGGAAAGAAAAACCTTCAAAAGTAATATTCCAGTGCAGGAACACCGCAGCACCATCCAGCGACTGCCAAACCAGCTGTGGCAGCGGGGAGGCAAAGGCTGCACCCCCAGCCTGTTTGGGATCAACAGGGGTAGAGAGAGGTGCTGGGATCCCACACCTGGCAGTGGCCATCCCAAAGGAGGCGATGGCCCCAGGCCAGACTCCATGCAGACAGCACGGCCGCACTGCAGGATCCACCCTCCTGACCAGCAGTAATTACTACCTTCACTTGCAGGGCCCTGCAAAGCCCTCAGAGGTGCCCCTCCAGGTGAGGGTGGGGAGGCTTGTTCAGCTCCACGGATGAAAAGCAAGCAGCAGACCACACTTTTTTTTTTTTTTTCGGTTGTTTTTTAAATAGAAACCACTTTCTGGCTGCTGGAAAACACCCTCCCGTCTGTTCTCCAAGCCAACCCAAACAGATGGAGCCAATAACGCAGCCGGGTGATGGCGTAGGATGGTGAGGGCTCGTCGGGGGGAGAGCAGCCCCTGCTCACACACCACAAGGTGGGGAACCAGACCCCCCCCCTGAAGATGGCAGGGAGGAAGAGCCTGTCAACCCCGTGGAAGAACTTCGGTTCTTCCATCTCCATAAAACCCTCCAAAGTCCTGTTGTGAATCATGAAAGTTAAAAAACACCTCCAGGGTCACTGAGTCCAACCTTTGACTGAACACCACCTTGCTGGCCATGGGATTGCCCTCTGTCCCAGTTGCTCTCAGTCCTCCAACTAGCAGTCAGGAAGAATTACAGCTTCCCAGATATCCTGTGAGCCCACTGGAGGGTCAGCAAAACAAGGTCTTCACCTTGGTGCCTTCAGCCACTGCTGTGGATGTCCTCACGTGTACCCCAAACCTCACGGGCTGGAAAGCACTGAGGACACTGCTGACAGCAATTCTGCATCCCAGGCGTGTCCCTTCTCCCACTTAAATCTGTCCCAAGGAATTTCTGGGCTCTGCAAGCTCCTGCCTAAGGAAAACTCCCACGCTGTACAGTGCAACACAACCCTTTTAATAGCCTCCCACCTCCGCAAGCCACCCGGCTGGGAAGCCTGGATTTGGCTGGAAACGTCTCGTTCCTCCATCCTGCCACTGCCCCAGGAGGTGCAGGTGCCCCCAGGAGCCCACCCAAAGGTGGGCAGCCCAAACTGCTCCTTGAAATAGGAGCAGTAGAAGCATTTAAATGCTGTTGATGTGGCGAGAAGGGGGCAAGCAGGGGTCACTTCCATGCCAGTGGCAGCTCCCAAGGACGAGAAAAGGAAACACTCACAAAACAACAGCAGGACAAAGCCTGGGTTCAGAAAACCCTGCTCTCACCTCACCTCAGTTTTACCTGCACCTGGACAGCCTTTGGTTCAACATATCAAGGTGTGCTGAAACTCATCCCGAGGATAAGACAAAGCGTCCAAAAATGATGTCACATGCAGCAACATCAATTCCAAGAGCATTTCTCTACCCCTATGGAAGCTTTTTTCATTCCCCACACCTCTTTCTAGCATTCCATGCTACCCACCTGCGTGGATCCTCAGCTGATGCCCACAGCATCATTCCCACAGAGCCCACTCATCTGCACTCGGATTGTCCTCGTCCCTCCTCCTGCGGTGGCCCCCACTCAGGAGGGAGGCAGATGGATCTAATATGCATTAAACGTCTC
The DNA here is from genome assembly GCA_013397915.1 of Daphoenositta chrysoptera. NCBI lineage: Eukaryota > Metazoa > Chordata > Aves > Passeriformes > Daphoenositta > Daphoenositta chrysoptera. Next base: position 277,731 of record VZRO01003321.1, on the reverse strand, counting down.
AAAATGAGATTTTCCACGCTCTTTCAAAAGGGAACAATCCCTCAGCCTTCACACTTGGAGCAGGCTTGTGAAGGAGGGGAGCCAGGGGACAGCAAAGGTTATTCATGGGGTCTTTATGGAAACCACACTGGCGGGACCCCCCAGAAGCAGGAGAGATGCCGGGATCTGACTTTTGTGTCTGGCTCCACGAGGGGGTTGTACTGACGAGGCTGACAGCTCTGGGTATTCCAGCTGGGAAGGGATCACTTGTGGCACCAACCAGCCCTTTTCCTCCTCCTTTGTTATTCCCATAAGATGTGGGAACAAACTGGGAGAGAAGCGAGGGCAGCTGTGCTGTATGTGTATGTACACAGGTGTTATGGACTTGTGGGGCCAAGGGAGACCCCCACAAAAATGCTCCCCAAATCCATACAGGTCTTCTTTCCTGAGGGGACTTGCTTCCCCGGAGAAAGGGACAGCCCAGACCTTGAATTCCAGGAGAGAAAAGCTCTGCTCACTTTTCTTCTTGTATAACCAGGTATATTATTACTCTTAAGTAATAATATAAGTAATAAGTGTCTCAACTCACACCCCTCATCTCCCAGGGTATAAAAAACAACAACAAACAACACAACACACTGGCACTGCCTTAAACTTACACAGCAAGCAAAGCCAAAGGGGAAAAATAGCTCAAAAGCATTTGATTTTTAAATGCTGGGGGACTATGTCAGCCACGTCCACCCAGCTCAAGCTATGCCTGGCACACAGTGGGATGCAGCTCCTGATATATATTTCACTTGGATAAACTCAGTTTCCTCCCAGGAGGAAACTTTGTGCCATGGTCACAGTCCAGTTTTGGGACTTCAGTGCCACTGCCATGTCTGCCATCCCCATGCTCATACCCTACATGGCTTCACAGTAATTCCCAAGGCCTGGGACCTTGTAATTCCTCCTCCCTGCAGCAAGGAATCAGCTGAAAAGGGGATGTTCCCAAACAAGTGAGAAACAGGGCTGAAACAGGAGAAGACACCGAGGCCTCCACAGATGCTCCAGCCAGGCAGGCAGGGGAAGGGGCCTGGCAAAGCCCGTGGAAAGGTGCAAAGCAGAGTTCTCACACCAGACAAACACATTTTTTGCCTCTCAGGCTGTAGGACACCCTGCCTGCTGCTGAGCATTGTGGTGACATGGGGCTGGCTTTGCTTCCATGCTTTTTCCCTTTTCCCCCACCTGAACTTCTCCATGGAGAAGGATTGGGCTACCTGCACAAAAACACAAGGTGCCAAACTTGTCAGCACTGTCCCCCGACCAGACTTACTCCAAGATACACCACCGACCATCCCAAATTTGGTTTAAAGCCTACAGCTTCAACACCCCGCCCCAGTCACACCAGTCAGCAGCCCCCGGAGCCCAGTTTGGGGGGGAGGCCCAGGCCCCGCAGGCCCGGGTGTTTCACCTCAAACCCGACCCAGCTCCATCACACCCGTGTGGGTCTGGGGGAGCCCCCTGAAACAGGAATAGCCCCCCTAAGAGTGGGAGAAGCCACCCAAGGCAGGAGGGGTGAGAGGAGACCCCAGTGGGGCCGGGCCTGGCTGCAGCAGGGAGGGACTTGCAGGAGATTAAAGGCAGAGTGCAGGACACGCTGGAGCAAGCCCCGTGCTAAATAATTCCTGCTTCCCTTCCCTTTCCTCGTTTTCCAGCGTGGCTTCACCCAGCCTTTCCCAGCCTGGCTGGCGTTTGATCTCAAGGCTCACTCTGCCCTTCCCTCAGCAGAGGTGTTGAGCCCAGTAAAAATAAAAAAAAACGGGGGGTTGAGCCCCTTNAGGAGGAGGAGGAGGAGGAGGAGGAGGAGGAGGAGACGGCAGCGCTTCCCCTCGCCGAGGAGCAGGTCTGGGGCTGCCAGCCCAGCGCATTCCTGTGCTGTGAGTCAGGCCTCCGAAAAACCAGGAGGCTTCAAAAACAATACTGCACGCAGCCTTCGGGATGCTTTCCTTGCCTTCTGGCTCTCTGGCCTCCCCCCGTCTGAGCGCTTTTGGTCCCAACAGGACCCAAACTGCTTCGTCTCAGCCCCCAGCTGGGACCCTCAAGAACAACATCGCTCTCCGTGCAGGGAGCCCAGCGTGGAGCTGAAAGCAAACCCACACTCCAGAACTGCCTCGGCAGTAAAAATCCAAGTGCCAGCCAAGCCTGCAGGGCTGCAGGGACAGGGAGAGGGAGGATTTAGGGAGTGTTAGGGAGGGTGCTGCATCCAGCGAGGGGCCTCCAGGCTCCCACCAAGAGAGGTCCCTGGGAGGGCGGGTGTGAAACCAGACATCAGAGCAGCTCTCCGGGCCTTTCTGCCTCTCCCAAGCCAAAGCTCTGCAATTCCCGGCCCTAGTATTCCTGTATTATATTCCTATATATATATTCCTATATTCATTCCCATAACCACTGCAGGTTATGCAGGGTTTCTTCCAGTGCTCCAGCCTCATGTGAGGAAAGACATCCCTCAAAAGCTGCTGGTTCACTGCTTCTGGGACACCAGGAAGGCTCTGCTTTTTTGAGGTACAGCTCACACAACCCTCCCCTAAGGTCCTGAGCTCTGGCAGAGCCAGGGAAGGATTACCCAAGCTCCGTTCAGCCCAAGGTGAACAGAAGGAAGTCACAGACTGGTTTGGGTTGGAAGGGACCTTAAAGTTCATCTCGTTCCAGCCCCACTGCCACGGGCAGGGACACCTTCCCCTATACCAGGACCCTATCCAAGCTGGCCTCGAACACTTCCAGGAGGAATAAGACTCCGTGTCCCACCAGAGAGATTCCCTGCACAGAGCCCTGCATCCCAAGGGCCAGGGCTGTGTCAGCTTGGTGCCACCGTGCTCTGACTCACAGGCAGGGGTGGCTTGCACAATGTAACTGATTACGGCAAATTACAGCCTTGAAGATTACGGAAAACCAAAATTGGAGCCGGTGGGCCTTCAAATGCCACAGAGGAGCCGATGGCAGCCGCTGGGCGGCTCAGGCGTCCCTCGCACCCCTGCTAATCCCCCCTTCCCACGGTGAGACACACGGGTGGGATGGCAGCAGAGGGAAGGGGCCGATGATTTACCTCCCCCCACTCCCCCTCCTCTTGCTCCATCGAATGTTTTCACTCGCATTAGCGTCGCTAAAGCCGGGAGGATATAAATGAATAGCAAACAGCAGGAACCTGTGGCTTTATGGCACCAACATCTGCTGTAATGAACTCCTCAGACTCCATACAGCCCCTTCCATCCTCACCTCCCAGCGTTCCTGGCCTGGCACTGGTCTGCCAGCCTGGCTTTGCCCAGCAAAGCCCAGCTCAGGACTCCCCCAAAACCCCACAGGGCTGCCAGGATGATCCCGCCAGCCACAAACACGCTGGGAGGGAGAAAGCCATGGGGATGCCACTGCTAGAAATGGAAGGGAAACAGAGGTCCTTGCAGCATCTTGGCTTGCTTCACTGACCCAAAATACAGATCTGGTTTTTTATATTTTTATCTATAATTCCTGCTCAGCTAGGACAGGGATGGAAAGGGAACCAGCATCTACAGCACCAAAGGCAGCCACGGGACCATACAGAGATGAAGGATCCAGCTGGACACTCCAAGCTCCTTACAGGGCCAGCTTTTGGTTTCTAAGCAGAGAAAATGCAAGCTGCATTTCCTCCCTGCCTCCCACAACTACCATTTCCAAGAGATTCTACCCTCTCTAAAGTAGTGTTTTTCCATTTCTCTCCTTTTTTTTTCATGTTTCAGTGTGTCACTCTGCTGCTCCCATGCACAGAGAGCACCTGCTTCTGAGAGAGAGAGGGCTCCACAACCAAGCAGCTGACAGAGAAGGAGGCAAAAACCCCGAAGCAGATCCTTCCACACACCACTGTCCTCAAGCCTCCACTTCCAAAGGGCAGAATCTGACAGGCAACAGGTCCTGGAGCAGCTTTTCCCCAGCCATCTGCTCACGACGGCGGCAGCAGGCAGGCAGCCTCCTGCCACCCATGTCCTCATGCTGCCGGGGGACAGCAGTGCTGCTTTCCCCCTCCATCCCTCTGTCCCCGGCTGTTTTTCTGACGGTGGTAGGGCAGAAGGACGGAAGGACGTTCCTTCACCAGGATGGCAGCGTCACGCTGGCCGTAAACAGCTTTGTCAGCTGAGCCCCCACCTCCAGCATCACCCTCTGCGTTTCAGCTGCCCTTCCACAGCCTTTGCACGGGGAAAGACCCCCGAGTCCTCACACCAGGCTGTTTTTCTAGCCAGAGGAGCACACACAAGAGCAGGATGAAGGCTGGAGAGCAGCCTGGCAGGTAAACCCCCAGGCTCAAGGAGGGGGCACACGCTGGGAGCTGGGTTCCCCCAGCGATGGTCCTGGGGATGGATGAGTGGACACGAAGCTTTCTGGGTTTCAAACCTCCAGCCGAAACAACATTTCTAACCACACACTGCAAAGCCCAACACAAACATGGACATTCTTTGTTTTTAAAAGAGAAAATTGTTTTCTGGGTGATGCCTCTCCCTAAAAACCAGGCAAGTACAGGGAAGGGAGTGGATGATCACCGGGGCTAAGCACCCATCTTGGCTCCCTCCTCTGCATCATCACATGCCATCTCTACACAATTCTTCTGAAGAAACACTAATTATAGCTCTCCAGCTAAAAACTGTATTATACACACACATACATATGCCAGATTAGCAGCGTGCCTTGAGAGAGCTCCCCAGACTCAAAGTAAGCCGGGCGGGTCAGGTTTAACTAGTTTTTTTTCTTCTTCATTCCCTCCCTCTCTCCTGCCCGGTTTTATTTCAACCCCGGCATGAACTTGGTGCACACAAAAATAAAAGAAGACGGAGCCAGGCACCAACACAGTGACATCCCCCCAACTCCCCTGAGTGTCCACAGAAAGCCTGGACACTGCTAAACCCTAACCCACGGCAGCCTGGCTAATCCAGCCCGGCTAATCCAGCCTTCCCAAATCCCCGGCATCCCTCGCTGCCCGTCCCTGGGCGCTGCTCCCAGCCAAGCAGGACACCAGTTGCCAGCTCTCAAACCTCTCCTTCCCACTGAGGGAGAGTTTCTTCTGGCTGGAGGACACTGCTGCAGCAAAGTCCAGGCCCCTGGATAAATCAATAGTGCCATTCCTGCTTCCCATTTGCCGAAATACACTGGATCTTTGTGTGGCGGAGGCGGAAAAAATATTAATCTAATTAGACTCCCTCCCTAAAATTCCTCGTCACCTTAATTACGCTTCAGAAAAGAAGGCTTGGTTCATTTTCCTAGAAAATCAGCTTGTCAGGAGACGCTTTCAACTCCTTAACAAGACCAATCTGTGCTTCTCGACGCGTCCTCGAACCCTCGCCAGGAGCTGCGGGGAGCGAGAGATCCCGAATTCCCACCGGGATGACGACCTTGCCCAACACGGTTAGAGTCTCTTCCAGCCTCCAAAAAGCCATCAAACTTTATAGGGCTCCACTTCTGAACTCTAGACTCGAGCACATCTTTTTATACCCGGAGAATAAACACGGGCGCCTTTGCTTTGCCTCCGCCGGAGGATGACAAAGGACAAAGTCCTGAGGTGCTGAGGATGTTCGCGAGTTGTGGAGTGGATGTGGGGGGGAATAGACAGCGGAAAGGCTAAATTTGATCACAGGAGTCCTAACGAGAGAGGGCAGCAGGAGAGATGTGCCTCTGTTTCTTGTCTGTGGCAAGGATTACTAGCGGAAGGGCTGGATTTAAGCGCATCTCAATCACAAGATTGGGTTGCACACAGGAAACTTTGAACAGCCATAGGAAAACACCACTTGGCTGCCCGGCCATCAATCGCTCAGCTTATAAAAATGCAGATTTAATAATATTCATTAAAAAAATAGACAAAAAAATCCGGGCTGAATAGTTACTTATTTGACCCACCGCGGAATCACAGCCGGCGCTACTACAAACAGCGCTGGGTTTGTTTTGCTTTCGCCAAGAAAAATAAATCTATATCTAAATACACAGAGAGAGGGAAATAGAAGGAAGCGGGCAGGGAGAGGCGCTGGCAGCTCGCATCCCCCGGAGCATCCCTCCCGGAGCGGAGAGCGCTGCCA
>VZRO01003321.1:251994-271362 GCA_013397915.1 Daphoenositta chrysoptera | reverse complement strand
TGGGCCGGGCTCGGTGAGCGGAGCCCGGGCTCAGCCGCGCCCCCCGGCCCGGGGATGGGGGACCCGCGCCCCCCGGCGGGAAGGGGACCCCGCTCTGCAGTGGGGCCAGCGGGCGGCAGAGGGAGCCGGGACCCCGCGAACCCCTCGCCAAAAGTGCTGCAAACGCGTCCCGGCACAGGAGCGGGGAATGGCTTTGGTTGGAAGGCACCGAAAGGTCATTTTCCATGCGCAGGGACATCTTCCAGCAGGCTGCTCCGAGCCCCGTCCAAGCTGGATTTGGGCGCTTCCAGGGATGGGGCAGCCACAGCTTCTCTGGGCAACCCGCGCCAGGGCCTCACCGCCCTCTCAGCGAAGAATTTCTTCCTCATATCCCCATCTAACCCTGCCCTGTTTCAGTTTTAAGCCATTCCCCCTCATCCATCCCACCAGCATGCTCTTCTAAAAAGTCTCTCTCCATCTTTCTTGTATCTCCATCTTTCCTCTCCCCCCACCCCCGAGAACGGGCATTAAAATCCAGGCTGCGGGATGTACCCGCCGGAGCATAAAAATAACAGATGCACATGCACACAAATAATAAAAGAGAGAATTCACACACTGAGGGAGGTATTCTGCAACTGCTTCTTGATATGTGGACTTTTGGTTTTAAAGGGGGCCAATAAAAAGGATGGAGAGTGACTTTTTACAGGGGTGGATAGTACAAGGACAGGGGGAATGGTTTTCAGCTGAAAAGAGGAGAGATTTAGAGGAGATTTTAGGAGGAATTTTTTCCCTGTGAAGGTGGGCAGGCCCTGGCACAGGGTGCCCAGAGAAGCTGTGGCTGCCCCTGGATCCTTGGAAATGTTCAAGACCAGGCTGGACAGGGCTTGGAGCCACCTGGGAGAGTGGAGGGTGTCCCTGTCCATAGCAGGGGTTTGCAACTAGATGATCTTTAAGGTCTCTTCCAACCCAAACCACTCCATGATATGCCCACACCTCCCTCCTTGTGAATAACTGTAAAAAACCTCACAGGTTTGCAAGCTTTGGTGGGGCTGCAATTTTCCAGCTGGTCAGTCCCTCCTCAGAATGGGTTTAAACCCCACCCTGGCTCCTTGCTCACTGGGGGAAGGGGGTGCAAAAAGGGTCAGCAGTGCTTTTTGGGGGGAGAGATCCCTGAATTCAGCAGCGTCTGTGCAATCAGAGTGACAACAAAATCCACTCTTTCCCGCTAAGGAAGAAGGGGCTGCCTAGAAATGGTTAAAATATCACGGGAACTGCTAACTACTTTTAATTGCTGGCAGCTGCTGAGTTGCTGGGGTTGGGGCAGTGGGGGCGAAGGCGCCCTGGCAGGCGGGCGGTAATTACAGCCTGTGCCTCGCCTCCAGCCCAGGGCACCGGGGCCGTGGCTTTGGCACCGGAGCTCCCCGGGCTCAGGGAGCTGCTCCAGCCTCGGGGCCGATCCCAGGGCTCAGCCCGGTCGTCCCCTTCGGAGGGGAGCGCAAACCCCGACAGGATGCAGATGCTGTTGGATCGGGATGTTGCGTGCAAACCGTCACCCGAAAATGAAAATCCGCCTTTGGGAACCTTCCGGAGATGTCGTGAGCTCTTCCTGCTGCCCGGGTTCTTTCTGCCGCCCTCTCCCTCGGCCAGAGGTACCCCCAAAAACCAGGAGGTACTCGTGGCGTGTTGTTTGGGCCACCCGCACATGGCTGGTGATGCAGCTGCCTTGAGTGCTACCTCGAGCATCCCACACTCGGCTGCACTTCAGCCGGTATTTACAGAGCAGTGGGACGTGCCGGAAAAGGCTGAAGAGCAGAAAAAAAATCTCATTTCCAGTTGCTGTCGAGGGAGCAAAGCTGTAAGGGAAGAGCCTGGCTGGGCAGCAAGGAGAAGGGATGTACCTGATGCAAACCCAGCAGTGCTGGCATTAGGGGTAAGAGCTCTGGGAAAATAAACCAGGACAAAAAAAAAAGGTGTTTTCCAGCTGGATCAGGCCAGATGAGTGGAATTTCAAAGTACCTACTTTGGGAAGCAGAGTGTGCCTCTTGCAGAAACGAGTGAGAGTGGGTGGGTTAAACTGGGCAGCGTTTAAGCCAGTCTGGCATTCAAAATATGAATTAAAGCCATGCAAATGACGGGTTCACTTACCCCTATTGCACAACTTGAGAAAAATATGACATGACAAACTATCATTAAGGCAAAGGGCTGTTTTTCCTCCCAGGTGTTTACATACTACCCCTCGTTTTCCCTCTAATGGCCAGGCATGGATGCATCAATCAAATTCCCAGCACAGCGGGACCGCTCCCAGCAGCCGATTCGAGGTGTGATGAGTTGCACCAGGCTCAGCTGGACTGTCTGGGTCCAGCCCTCGTCGTCAGCTCCAGAGGGGCTGGATGGAGCCGAGGGGAAGTGGGAGCATGGGAAAGGGTCCCTGGCACCTGGGGTGGCTGGCATTCTGCACCAGGCACAGGGAGGGAGTGCTCCCAGCGCTGGGATGCAGCAGGACCAGCACGTCCCACTGGTGACACACACATACATTTACGTCTCTGGCACAGCCAGGAGGAAGGGAGTCCATAAAAGCGTTAAAAAAGATGGCAATCAGATGAATAATAAACAGAGGAAACTCCCAAAGCTTAATCAGGAGGGGAGACAAAGACTCACTTGTTTAGGATTCGAGGTCACGGCGCCCTTCAGCTCTGACCGCACTGTCATGGGAGAGGTGGGTTTCTTTTCCCACCCAAACTTTGGAGGCAGAGCAGACTTGAGGTGGGCTGAAACATCCTCTGTTGATTCCTTTCCTTTCAGACCTTGCTCCTCACTAAATATCTCAGCGATCTGGGATAAGGCTGTGCTTGCTGGCACCAAGATATCACAACATCTTTACGGTACAAAAAAGATTTCAGTTAGTGGGAAGGACAATTTTATTTATTTATTTTTTTTAAGGTTGTTCTTTTAAGCCCTCAGATGTCATTTGCAGCTGTGGTTGGCTGGAAAGACTGCAGCCAGGGGTAGCCAGAGGTGCTTTTTTATTTGGGGGTTCAGAGGTCTTGGAGGCAATTTGCATGGCATTATCCCTAGCTGTGCTATCGGGACAAACAGTCCTGCCAACCTAATTAGGCATTAGGAGGGAGAGAGCGTCTGAAGAGCAGCACACAGGGGAAAAAGAGGGGGTACACAGCAAAGCTGCTGATTATGTGGGGTCGAGGCACTGGGAAGGGCTTCCCCAGCTCGGAAAAACCCTGTAGAGAGTTTTGATTTCCCTGGGATGCTGCTGCCCAGATGCCCTGGCATTGCCTCCCCACCAGCTCACCCTGCCACATCTCTTGCTCTGCAGAAAGCCACCTCCCTCCTCTGGGAATCCAACCGGGCTGAAATCCCCCCTCTTTTTGTAAAAAGGGAATTTTAATAGGGAGTTTGTTGTTACCAGGAGAGCCCTGGCACAAAGTAAACACCATTTACAGTTAGCAGTGGTTCATTTCATTTTTTTTCTTGTACTACTGATGATTTCCTCACCTGAGAGCTTTGGGCACCAAAGGAGGCTGCAGAAATTCCTGCTGACAGATCTGCTGCAAGGATGCTGTTACTGCCACGGAGAAGTCCTGGGTGCTGCCTGAAAAGGACAGGGAATTTGCTTCTCTACACAACGCAGGGAGAGTCAGGGCAGAAACAGGGCTGGAGGAGGACAGGGCAGGTTTTCCTGCAAAACAGATAGACCAGTCTATTTTGACAGGTAGGTTGTTGCTGGGGATGGAGCCAGCATATCCCCTTGGCCAGCTTCCCTGGGCAGGTAGTGATAGGACACGGGGGAACTGTTTGAAACTGGAAGAGAGGAGATGTAGAGAAGATGAGTGGCAGAAATTGTTCCCTGTGAGGGTGGGGAGGCCCTGGCACAGGCTGCCCACCCTGTCCCATCCCTGGAAGTGTCCAAGGCCAGGCTGAATGGGGCTTGGAGCCACCTGGGATAATGGAAGGTGTCCCTGCCCATGGCAGGGTGTTGGAACAAGCTGATCCTTAAGAGTCCCTTCCAACTCAAACCATTCCAGGATTCTATGATTCCCTGCTAATTTTCTCCCATGATCTCTGAGGGCGAAGCATTCAGCACCCTCCCTGCCTCCCCCCACCTCACACTGGGGCTCCCCAGGTTACCCCTTTAAGCTCAGAGCAGGGAGGTGAAGGCAAGAGACTGTCCTGCCCCTCACCTCCAAACAGGGAGGCACATTCCAAGCTTAAGCTGGTAGGGGCTCCTGAGGGTGCAGAGCAAGGCTCAGGAGAAGATGCAGCACCTCCATGGAAGCTGAGGATGGAGAAGACCCCCCAGATTAGCAGGACATCAGACATGCCCAGGGAGCCATCCCTGTCAGGGACATGACCAGAGAGGGCAGAACATCCCCAAGGTGAAGACCAAGACGACAGAAACACCATTTACATATCCCCAAATCCTCCAGCCCATGGGATACCTGGGCCTGCACCAGATGTGGGGAACAAGGTGGGATCTCTGAGTCCTGGCTCCCTCCCAGACCGAGCTCATGGGTGAGAGATGGAGAAGAGAGGCAGGATCTCCACGGAGGCGCTGGGGAGGGAGCGGGAGTTTGTGGTTCAGTGGCTCCCAAGTCCTTTCTGCTTTGCAGAGCTTTACAAGTGACACTGGCGTGTGATTCGATTAGGGAAAACGCTTCACTTTCTCCAGAGTCTCCTTGGCTTCAGCTCGAGATGGAATGGAAATCCTGCTGGGCATGGGGAGAGGCAGACACAAACGCCCCCCCTCTCCCTGTGTCCTCCTTGGACCCTCGTGTCACCTCTCTCCTCCACCTTGGATGGTGCTTCACAGCATCTGTGTCCCACAGGAGGATGGAGATCAAAGCTGCTCCCCCGGGGCCAGGAAAGCCTGGTTAGGGGATGGTGATTCCCAAGGTGACCACAACCCACATGAAGAACCCTTTTCCTTGTGAGGGGCTGGGCTGGGGGGCTGGGAACAGCTCCATGTGCACACAGGGAACAGAGGGGAAGGAACGAGCACCCCAAACCCCCAGAAAATGCTCTGGGGGTTTTCATTGAGACCGTGGTTTGCTCCGGAGGGAGTTGTTGGCACCTGGACCAGAGTCAGTGGTGCCTCCCGAGCATCTCTCAAGAATCTGGAAGGGAGTAGGGGAGAAGGGAGATCAACACAGCCATGAAGCAAAGCAGGGACCTTCCCATCTCCATCCTCCGCGTGAAGCAGGGCTGGCAGAGGAGTTGGAAATTGCCAGGAGGGATGAATAAAGGAGAGGGAAGTAAAGAAAAGCCACAGCAGGACAGTATAAAAGCCCCAGTGCCGTGGAGCAGGTGCAGAGGCAGTGATAATTCCCCATTTCTTCCAACAGAGGAACTAGTTGTGTCCAAATTGAGTTACCGGGCAGCCGATTTAGGGACAAACAAAAGACAGTGGCTTTTTCCACTCCACCCATAATTAAATTATGGAACCCATTGCCACAGGGTGCTATGGAGACCTACAGCCTAAGTGGCCCCCAGAAAGCATTTAGACAAACTCACGGGGCACACGGGTCTGTCAAGGTCTGTTGAACATGATGGAACAGCCACCTCAGGGAGTCCCCAAAGCCCCGGGCTGCCAGCAGCACGTGTTGGACAAGGGGCTCAGCAGACCTGCCATGCCAGGAATGCTGCACCAGCACAGCCTGGGAGATAAACAGCATCTAATCACCTGAATAAACCGTTCCCCAAATCCTCCTGAGGGCAAGGAGAGCTTATGGGGCTCAGAAGTGCCCAGGATGATGCTACAGGATAGGCAGAGAGGGGACCCCAGAGTTTCTGTCCATGTCCCAGTTCAGGGATCCTCCAGGATCCCTCACCGGGGATTTTTGGCAGGGCCACCCTCACAGCTGACTGGGTGAGACAGGGTGAGCAGGGCTCTGCTGTTTCCACAGCTTCAGGCTGAGATGCTCCTGCTCAGGAAGGAAAGAGAGAAAAAACATCCCCTAAAAACATCCCCTACTGCCTGTGAAGACACCACATTCCAGACCCACCTGCCATAAGCATGGCCCCTGCTCCTCCATCTCCATCCAGCATGTCAGCTCAATAATTTATCGTCCAGGAGGTGCAATAACCATCCATAATTCACGAGCAATAATGTTCTACAAGTCGGAACTGGCAATTTGGCTCCGTGGACCCAATGCCACCATCCCGGTGCTGCTTCATGCCACTTCCATGGACTCGTTCCTTCTTGCTAAAAGGAACGATAGCAGCAGCCTCCTCCAGGTGCATACAGCCCTGAGGGGCATCCTAGTAACAGCAGGTTTTGGAGTAGTGTCCATCTGTCCCTGCTCTTCAGGTTTCTAAGGCCTTCCTCACACGCTGGTCTGAAAATGATGAAGAAGTTTTGGATTTTGGTCTGCAAGGCTGACAAAAGCCACAGGTTGTGGGGCTCTGTGTTAGTGGAGCAATGATGCTTGGGAGGAGCAAGCCAAGGCGTGCCAGCAGAGCAGAGAGCTGGCATCCAGCAGCAGCTCGTTGGTTGGTATTTTTGGTGGCCCTTCCAGCAGTGAAGGGAATCCTGTGCCACGGGAGCACACAGGTCCCAGAGCAAGATGAACACTTATCTTAACATCTGGGGCTGATAAACGGCTCCAAAGCACGGGATCCAAGGGATAACTGGGGCTGGGGGTGGCAGAAAGGGCTGGGGTGGGGGGCTGCAGCCATGGGGTGCCCTCCAGGAGATAACAGAAGCATCACGGTACCAGCAGGGAAGCGCAGCAGCTCCAGGGAGAGGTGGGAAATGTGAGCCACTGAGTTCTCAGATTAGAAAAACACCTCTTGCTCGGCAAACTCTGTTAGCCAGACATAAAACACGGTGAAGCAGAGCATGCTGGAGCTCCCCTGCTCCTGCGGGAGATGTTTATTAACTCGTCAAAACACAACGGCTGTTGTTGCCAGCAAGAACCTGGAACGGCAGAAAAAAATAAAAAGGGAAGACGAAATAGAAAAAGGGGAGAAAAAAATAAAAATCACACGTGAAAAGAATCATTTGCTTACTTATACTTGTCTGGGGATGGTGTGTGGAGCGTGCCTGAGCCCAGACCGTGCAGGGATCCTGGAGCATCCTCCCGGAGAGGCTGGGGAAGAGGCCCTCGCAGTGCCTGGCTCTGATTCTCACGCTTTTCACAGGAGCCACTCCCTGACCTTGGTGTAATTGGGCCACTTGGCACACCTGGCCCGACATAAATTACAGCTCCTAAAATAAATAAGGTGAGAGCTGGCAGTGAGACACCCAATTAATGCTGGAATAGCGTGGGGCTGCAGTCATTACATCCCAGGGACACTGGAACAGGGAATGGGAGAGCAGCCACCCGGCTGCTGCAATTATTGTAATCGTATTTGTTTAAGTGCTACAGATCAGGGACTAAGTTTCTTCACCAGTTATTTGCTGTTGCTTTACTTGCCTTGAAAGAGAGACAGAGGATTAACGGGGGGGTGGTATCATTATCCTGGTTTTTGCCAAGAGTATCCCTCTGAAACAAAGCCTTGTTGCTCTGAATAACCCCGATTTTCCGTAAGTTACAAGTCACAGGCAGCATTGTCAGTGAATTATTATGAGCCCAAAGGGGTTTGTTGGGGTGATGCTGGCCTTGATTCGTAGAAACCTACAAGTTTTGGGTTGGAAGGGACCTTAAAGTGTCATTGCAACTTCACTGCCATGGGCAGGGACACCTTCCACTATCCCAGGGTGCTCCAAGCCCCGTCCAACCTGGCCTTGGGCACTTCCAGGGATGGGGCAGCCACAGCTTCTCTGGGCACCCTGTGCCAGGGCCTCCCTCCCAGGGAACAATTCCTTCCCAATATCCCATCTACCCCTAAAGTCCTCCCACAGGGAGGGTGGCTGCTACAGACCAGGGTTGTCGTACTTTCTATAGGGTTTTTCCAGCCTCTCCAGCCTCCAGCACTGTCAATATGTACTTTAAAGAACAATTTACACCTAAAAGTGCTCCCCTCCTGTGAAAGCGCTGCCGTGCAAAACAGCAGATGGTGTTTGAACACTGCAAAATGGAAAATATATCTTTAAAAGAGAGATAGCAGAGCTGTCTTGGTGCTACGCGGGTGCCTCGGGGTCTCGATTTGCAGCTTTCTGCATGGGGGAAAAAAAACATGACAAGTGCTGTGAGATAATATTGGTGGCAGGAAAATGCTTTTCTTGAGGGGACCTTGGAAATCCTGGCATGGGAACAACTCAAAAGGGCTCTGCAGGAGGGGCTCTGCCACCAACAGCCCTCATGGACCACGATGTGTGCCCGGCTGTGGGTGAGACAGGGAGCAGAGCAGGATTTTCCCTCCCTTTCTCCCCTCACTCATGCTCGTCCTGCTTCTTTGGATGAAATGCTGTTTAAGGAGAGGCAAAGTCGGGTGGGAGAAGTATAAATCACCCTGCTCCCACTTGGGGCTGCTGGGAGGAGTCAGTCCTGTTGAGATGCCAACCCCTCCCAGGTCCCAGCCCCAGGCTGGCATTCCAGGATTGATGCAGCAGAAGGTCCTGCTCCCAGAACCACACACCCAGTCCTACAATAACACTGCTTTTGTACATGAAACATCAAAACCGCCCCTTAAAAATCCCTCCTCTCTCCCTGTCCTGGAAGCAAAACCCCACCGAACCTCTGTTCTCCGGGCAATCCTCCTTCCATGCGAAAAAACCTCTTTTTCTTAGAGGTTTTCTCAATAAAAAGGCTTGAACACTAGTAATTTCCAAAATAAACAAGCAAATCGTGGAGCAGCAAATGCAAAGGGCCCCCAAGGCATCTTCTAAATGTCAGGGAAAAGGATCAGCCCTAACGCTGTCGCTGCCTGCCCGGCGCTGGCTCCGGGCACAGGGGACATCTTTGGGAATTTTGGGTTTGGTGGGAGCAAAGAAACCCCCGAACTTGGGCTCCCTTACAGTTGCTTTGAAGCTCAGCAACAGGAAAAAAATACCATCAATTGGGCTCGGCTTCACTCCTAGCAACGACATTTTGACAGCTTCTATTTCAGGGACGGCTTTATTGTTTTCCCCTTGGTCCTCAATTAATGCCTTACCTCAAAATAGCTACAAGTCAGCAGGACTTTTCCACTCACCAGGCTGTGAGCTGCTCCGAGCTTCCCCTGTGGTGCAAATGCTCATGGATTGGGCTGGCTGTTCCCAGCTTGGCCCCAAACCTCTCTTTAGGATCCCTTGAGCGAGGACAGCCTCCCTGCTGAAGGCAGGTGCTGATGCCCAAAAGTCCACCTGGAGGAGAAAAAGCAGCTTTGCAAAGCTGTTCTGTGTTGTTCTGAGAGTGCTGTGCCCAAGTATGTGAGGCTTGGGAAGTGCAGATAGCCAGTGCTGAGGAGAAACACAGGCTGGGAATGCTGAA
Organism: Daphoenositta chrysoptera; assembly: GCA_013397915.1. Taxonomy (NCBI): domain Eukaryota; kingdom Metazoa; phylum Chordata; class Aves; order Passeriformes; genus Daphoenositta; species Daphoenositta chrysoptera. Next base: position 262,015 of record VZRO01003321.1, on the reverse strand, counting down.
AGGGATGCAGCAGGAAGGAAGATGGAGCCAGGGCTGATCTTTCCATTCTGCACTGGGTTTTGGAGGCAGGAAAAGTTCGCCACATGGAGGGCCCTCAGGATATTTGGGTTGGAAGCAGGTGGTTTGTAAGGTCCCTTCCAAGCCAAACCAATTGTATGATTCCATGACATTCCTTGTGGTGCTGGCTGGGCTGGACAGCCCCATCCAAAGGGATGTGCTGAGCCTCACACAAGGATATCCCACCCCAGACCCCCTTGGGCTCCCTGCTCCCGTTGCCACCGAATAAACTCCTAAACACCCCTCTCAAGGTTATCCAACAGTGGTTAAAGATTTAAGAAAAGCCCTGTACAATGTATATGGCTCCTCCTGAAATATTCATCCCCTGGCATCAATGTTTCATCAATTTTCTATTATAGATCACCCCTGACACCGGCTTCAATCATATTGGTGCAGATGGGGAAAAATAGATATGTTCGCACAACCAGCCACTTTTCCCACATTATTTAGTAGCTACCAATTACCCCGTGCTAATTCCCTTCCCTCTGGGTGAGCCAGCCGTGCTCCCAGTTTCCCTCCGGGAGTGGGTGACTTGGGAATGACTGTGGAGGCCAACCCAGAGGGAGCCCGGGACCCAGACACTGGGCACGCAGCCAGAGCCATCCCAGAGCCCATTCCAAAGGCTCCAGCTCATAATTTACCTACAAGGGCACCTATGCTCCCACTTCTGGATGCCACCTGCCCTGTCCCCCTGGCCCAGGACCCCCAGGAACACCATTTTCCACGCAGTAGCCACCATCTCCCACAGCACACTGGCCCCAAGTACCTTTTTTAAAAATTCTTTTCCTTTTTAATTCCTGTAAACTGTTTCACCTGTGTTAAACGCTTGCCTGTGCCTCTCCTGACCCCACTAAATGACCAACAGGTTGCCCCAACCTGCCCATCTGTTGTCACCCAGCTGCTGTGAAATGAGGGAGGGAAGGAGCTCCTGCTGCAGTCATCTTTTGATTTCAGCATGGCTAATGAAGTTAAAGGAGACCTTTCCTCTCCCCCCAGCCTGAGCTGGAGAAGCCAGAACGTTTTAGCTTTTATCTGATTCGATGTGCAAAAAACCCAGAAGGACAGGGAAAAAGAAAAACCCCCACAACTCACTGCTGGCTTCTTGCCTTTAATTGAGGATACAAATGCCAGGCTGATTTTTGCTCTCCTCGAAATTCCCTCTGTCAGTACAGGGCTCCCTCTGGTTCAGGACAAAAATTGACTTTGTGTCATGAATGAAGTAATTATTTCCCTCCACAAATGAATGTGGCAATTATTTCCCTTTTGGGGAGGGGAGGGATGTGTGTGAGGTTTGAGCTGCTGAGCAGAGCCGAGGTCTCTTCCCAGAGCAGGGATGAGCTTGGGCTTTGCTCACCAGTCTTTGCCCCCTTCTCCATCCACCACAGAGCCACCTCTTCTGTCAACTTCCCTTTCCCAATGCTGTGTCCAGGCTCAGCTGGATCCCCACCAGACAGAGGCACTTTGCTGCATCAGGGGCTGTGCTGAGGGGGACAATTATTCTCTCCTTCGGATCAGCCCTTACAGCTTGAGCTGAAATCAACTTTCATCCCTCTGTGCTGTTTTCCCCCCGCCTCAGGAAAAAAGGACATTCCCTAATGTGCCCATCCTGTATCCCTTCACTGAGGAAGAGTGAGGATAAAATACCACCAGAGGAATTATTAATAACATAGAGAATCACAGACTGGTTTGGACTGGAAGGGACATTAAAGATCACCTATTCCATCACCCCTGCCATGTGCTGGGATGCCATTCAGGAGCTCCTTCTCCAGCAGCAGGGCTGTGTTTGGAGCCAGAGGTGTGTCACACATTCACCTTGCAACATCCTGCCTCCTTTTCCCCTGGATATTCACTCCGTGCATGTCCTTGACTCTGGCAAGGAAGGGCTCACCAGCTCATCAAGTGTTTCTACCCCAGCTCTCGAGCACCTTGCAGCTTCTGCAGGTGTTAAAAGCTGCTGTAAAGATCGACACAAAGAAAGTTGTTTGCAGCACGTGCTGAGATCTCTGAACTCCACCAGAACAGTGAGGGTGCAGCAGCATGTCCTGAAGAGAGACGAACCAGCACCGAACCATTAACTATTTCCAGGAACACACATTTTCCCTGCCAGAGCAGATGGGGCACTTGTGCCACCACTCAGAAACCTTGTCCTTGCATTGAATGTTGGAAGGAGGGGTTCCAAGCATCTTCTCCAGAAAATCAGCTCCCTGCTGCCATGGCCACACCAATTCCAACAGCACAAGAACAAGAAGGATTGTAAGAAAAAGAAAAGTGGTAACAAATATATTTTTCAAATGTATTTATTGTATGTAAGGCTATCACCCTATGTACAGCTAAGAACATTTTTACAGTGAGGGTGGTGAAATACAGGCACTGAGGGGTGGAAGATGAACCATCCCTGGAAGTGTCCCAGGCCATGTTGGATGGGGCTTGGAGCAACCTGATCTAGTGGAAGGTGTCCCAGCCCATGGCAGGGTGTAGGATTTAGATGATCTTTAAGGGCCCTTCCAATCCAAAGCATTCAGTGATTCTATGATTTACAAGCAGGCAAAACTCCTGGATCAGTTATTTACCTGTGCAGAATTACGTGTTTATTTTACTGCTGCCATTCCACGACCCATCATCACCTGAGCCAGCACCAAGCCCCAGCCCCAGCACTCCCAGCGAGACCCCATCTCTTCACTCCAGGAGTTAAAACCACAGGACACAAGCACTGCTCCCAAGCCAGCTGGGAAGTCACTTGAAGGTTGTGAGTGACCTTGAAGGGAGCTGGACATTGCCCTGTTGTGGTGGCAGGAGCGTGAAAATGTATTGCAGCCCTTGGGCAGCCTTCAGTTCTCATTTAAGCTGTTAATCAGAGGGGGAGAGGGAGGAGAGCAGCAGCAGCCTCAGCTTTTCCCCCCGAGCCTGACTGGGAAAGTGTGAGTGGCACTGGAAGGGCCTGCAGGACACGGGCGTGGGGGCAGGGGGGGACAGCTCTGCCTTCTGCAAGAAGGAATGGCTCTAGGAGCCCAGTATTCCCTTATTCTTCTTAGCTCTTTCACGGGTGGAGTTATCCCAGTCTTTTATTCCAGGGTTTGGTTGCTCAGGTGTGCACAGCAGCTCTGGGGGTCTCTGCCGAGGGTGGCATCGCCCCATCTGGCAGTCTGGGGCAGCTTTGTGACCAGGGGGATTTGTGACCAGGGGGATTTGTGACCCAGTGGACCAACAGTAAGGTGCAGCTGCCCCAGAGCGTCCTGCCCTCTCTGTGTCATGGCAGTGGGACCTTTCTGCTTTCAGGCCTCGGGTCACTCTGTCACGGAAGGCATCCACTGTCCCCAGCATCCCTGGGGAACAGAGCAGCTCCTGTGGGGACCTGGCACAGGTAACCCAGAGGAGCTGTGGCTGCTCCATCCCTGGAAGCGTTCAAGGCCAGGTTGGACAGGGCTTGGAGCCACCTGGGATAGTGGGGGATGTCCCACTTGGGATGTTCTACTCTTGGGAACAAGATGATCCTTAAAATCCCTTCCAACCCAAACCATTCTGGGGTTGTATGACCTTGGACAAGGAAGCTGTTGGAAAAGGACAGAGAGGGACACAGGCACAGACTCCTTGCTGGAAGAATGGAGCTGGTGACCTGCCCAGCCAAGAGGACTCATCCAAATACAGGTGGGATGCTCTAGGAGCGTGCAGGCAGAATTTGAGCAGAGAAGCCACTGCCCCACTCACCTGCACCACTTCTCCTCCTCCAGCACCACAAGGGTTAAGATGAGTCTATTACTGTTTGCTTGTCACTTTGTCGCTGATCTAATGACCATCGATAATAGCTGAATAAGAATTGATGGAGAGATGGATTTAATTAACCCCGGTGTCAGCAGCTCGCGTTGCTGTCTGTTTGTGTTAATGGAGCAGCTCTGGAAAAAAACTCTCCTGAGCTTTGCGTGGCTCAGCCTGCAGCAAGTAAAACACTCCTATTCATCAGCTGCACCCTCCAGGTAAACCCAGGCAGTGCCACATGGCAATTGCTTCCTCCTGTCCCCGAAAGAATAAAATAATCACCTGCTCTGGCGCACTCTGAGTCCCAGCTCTGCCCGCCACCCCATCTTCCCTCCCTATCCCGGCTGCCACTGCCTTGGACAGCACAGCCAAGGTCTCAGCAGGGTGGGTGGGAGGCCGGGAATGCTGATATTGGGAGGCTGGAGGTCTTTATTTAGCAAGGGGATGGTGCTGGGGGTTTGATAAAAGACCAAAACAAACCGCTCTGTGTTTCCTGACAGCACAGAAGGTGGGGCAGCAATCCAGGCAGAGAGGTTGTCCCAGCCAGCCAGACATCCCCTGGCATCCTCCACACCCCCTGCAGCCTCCTCTTCCCAAAATCCAGGTGTTGCATGCACTCCAGTGGGATTTATCCTCTGCTTCAGCTTCAGGTGAGCAAGCACGGAAGCACAGCCCAGACTGGGGCTGGAAGCTCAGACCAGGCCGTCCCAGTCCCGCTAATGAGGCTGATCCTGCCCACTCCTTGATTGCAGCTGGTAATTAGTGTCTGCCAGCCCCTGAGCTCTCTTCAGCCGACCTTTAGGTGCAGCAGATAACAGCTGGTATCGCTCCTCATCCTCCTGCCGGGTGGGTGCATGGTCCTCCTCGCCTGTGGATACCCAGTCCCAGTGAGGAATTTCCTGGCAGCTCAGGGAGCAGTGGCAGCATCATCCAGCACCCCCAGCCCGCCCAGATTCAGCACCCATTTTCCAGAGCAGTAATCCAAGGGTGCACCCCAGAGCAGCCCCCTCCCTGGGTGTTACCCATTTGGGAGACCTCTCAGGGCAGCCTCGGCAGGGCTTGTCTGACACCCACCACATTTTCTTCACACTTCCCCTTCCTCTCATTTTCAGCTGTGATTGATTTTCGTGTTCCCTGCCGTGTCCAGCCCTGACCCGGGCGGGCAGGTCTGGATCCATGTGGATCCCTGTCTGGGATGGTGCTGGTGCCACCCCTGGCTCGCTGGGCTGCTCCTTGGGGTGCTGCAGCTGGAGATTCCCCGTTCTTGCTCCGACAGAGCCAGGTATGACTGTCTGAAGGAATAAGCTTCCCAGGGAAACGCCTCACCAGGCTAAAAATATTCCTTCCAGTAAAAACCCTGGCTCCTGCTGCCAGTGCTGTCTCGTGGCTGGCATTTCCAGGTAGGACAGGACGCAGATCTTCCATGATACGAGGGCACTGAAAACACCAGTTGTTGGCAAACTTATTTCCTGCTGGGAAACAATGAGGTCAGCTCTTGGCCCCAGCAGTTGTAGGCAGCTCTGAGGGAGCAAACGTCTCCGCCAGGGTTCCCATGGAAAAGACAGGCGTGGAAAATGGGTAAAACCGGGTACGTGGACAAGTGAGGCAGAGAATATTGCTGGGGAGGTGAAAGCTGGTGTCAGCAGAGATTAGGGCTCTGTTCCTGCCCTCCGGCTGCAGGGTGGAGATAACATCACCTGCCCACACAAAGGTGAGCGATTTAATTCAGCAGTGGCTAATCTGGAGTTCCCAAGTCCTTCACACAGCTCCCCAAGCAGCCCTTGGAGTATTTTGGGTCTGGACTGGGAGAGCCAGTCCTAGCAATGCAATGGGACAGATGGATCTCTCCCTCCCTATCCCGAGATCTTTCTCTTCTCCCAGCAAGGAAGAGAAATGGCTAAAATAAGCAAAGCAGGCAGTGGAATGCAGAACTTATCCTGGCCTCCTCAACACAGTCCCTGAAGCAGCGGAATTCATCCTGCCGTGGCAGGAATTGGGGAACCTGGGAAGAAGCCCAAGACCAAGCATCATCCCAAGTCCTTCCTAGCCTGGCAGAGCTCCCAGCTGCTGAGCTGAAGGTGAGCTGGAGCTTTCCTCCCCTCAGAAAACCCTCAAAGTATCCCGCATTTTCCTCTTTTAGCTTTGTTTTCCCAACAGAACATCAGCGACTGCCCACAGCTCCACTTCATCCCCAGGAAAAGATGGGCAAGGCACAAGCAAGGTCTGTCCAGCTCTGGAATAGCCTGAGGCTTTGGAAAGATGCTGATTTAGCAAGGAACAGGCTTCCTGTTTTGCTCATCCCTGTCCCAGACAGAAAGTACCTTTGCCAAGTACGTCTTCAAATCCCTGCCAGTAACCTGCAGTCATGGAATACGTGAGGCTGGGGAAGAGAAAAAAAAAAAAAAAATCCAGCAGAATTTAATTTTGAAGACCCAGCCAGCCTTATAGCTTTTCAACTGCTGGAGCAGGTGAGCCAATAATAAAATCAACTGCCCAGAGAGGAAATGAATATTGGGTTTTGTTCCAAAAGGATGAGTTCAGCCAGCGTCAGAAAGAAAGGAAAAAATAATAATCACAGAAAATAAAAGAAGAGTAGGAATTGTTCTGTGACAAACGTATTTTGACAATCCAGCTGAAAGGCCTGACAGAGTTATGAGTGAGGGGGAGGAATTACTGATCTCTGAGTGTCATCTCACTTGTTTTTCTTGATTCAGCCTGGCCCTGCTAACAATGTGTGTCACTGCCCAGCGCTGGGAACATCCTTTGGTGAGTGACACGTGGTGCTCCCCACGGCACAGCCCGGATTCCTCCTGCATTTTACCTGCCAACAGCACCAGGGGTGCCCAGGGGGGACCCACCAGACAGGCTGGATTTGGGAAGGTCACAGGTGGAGGGGCCGAGGTCTCCAGCCACACATCCCCATGCATTTCTATTTGTGATGAGCCTGGAGTCACATTTCCTGGTCTTCTTCCTGGCTGAAGCCATGGAATCACAGAATGGCCTGGGTTGGAAGGAGCTTGAAGATCGATTTGTTCCCGTGGCAGGGACACCCTGCACTAGACAAGGCTGCTCCCAGTTCCATCCAGCCTGGCCTTGAACACTTCCAGGGATGGGGCAGCCACAGCTTCTCTGGGAATTCAATACCAGTTCCTCACCACCCTCACAGGGAAGAGTTTCTTCCTAAAATCCAATCTAACCCTGCCCTCTGTCCATGTGAATCACCCCCCCTCATCCTGTCACTCCATGTCCTTGTCCTAAGTCCCACCCCAGGTATTTTTAATGCTGTTCTCATTGTTTTCATCCTCACACTCCGAAATGGGGCTCGAGGTCTCTGTTTGCACCCACAGCCCCGTGCTGGGTAAAGGGGAGAGGTGCAGGAGGGTGACAGCTACTGGAATTTGGCCTCATGAGATGAAATCCGGAGGCACTCGGGAGCTTTGGAGATGCTGACATCTCTCTGTGGGGGCTGGAGGTGCCTGGTTTGGAGTGGAGCAGGTGGGTGTTGCTGAGGGGTCTCTCGTGTCCATTACCACCCCTGCTCCTTGGCTAAAATCTGCATCTGGACATTGCATCCCTAAAATCAGGGATTTTAAATGCACCTTCTCTGAGCTGTGCAGCTCCTGGAGCAGCTCCTGCAGTGACCACTTCTCCCATGCAGTCTGAACCCTGGATGGAGCCAGGCTGTGAGAGCCCATTAATTTTAATTACCTGTAGAGCAGGGCTCAGCACCGAAGTGGGCAAACCTGATGGCATTTTGATGGCATTCTGAGAGGTCCCCTCTGGTTAAAGGACAGCTGTGAGAGGCTGCTCCAAGCCAAGCTGTGGCCAGGCTGTGGGAGAGGGATGCTCCCTGTGACTCCTTCTGAGTCAGTTTGAGTCACCTGCCTCCACTTGCTGCTGCTAATTTACTTCCCACAGTAGTTCTGAGATTTGGGGGATTATCAGCTTCTTATTCGAATTTTCCCCCTCCAATGTGGAAAATATCCATCCTGAGGGGGGTCCTGTGGCAGAAGTGGGTCCTACAGCAGCTTTCTCCATGGCTCTCCACTGTTTTTAGGACCATTAGGGAGAACTGGAGATCTTCCTGCACTTTCCTGGGGTTTGTTTCCTCAGCCTGATTCTGCAGCTCTCCAGACAAACACATTTCTGCTTCCCCTCCAAGTGGCATCTTTCAGGACATGTTTCAGGGTCAAAGCAGAGGGCAGCCTCCCAGAGAACAGTGTGATGCTCCTGAGATAAATAAAGCTCTTGGAATGAAACCTCCTCGGAGGGACAAGGGCAGCATGAATTTCTCTCAAGGCTTGGGGGATGGCTCAGTGTTTCCAGGAACAGCCACCTTGTGTCTGCACTGACATTAAAATTGGGGGATGGAGTTCAACCAGCTGAAGGTCGTGTTGTCTGGGACGGGAAACGCTCCAGGAATTTCCAGTGATATGTTTTATATTTTTAAGCCTGTTCCTGTGACTGTTTCATGCAGATCTTTCCCACTTAATGTCTGTGCCCAGCCTGGCCTTGGAAGAAAGAAACCCATCCCTTCAGGCTGCTTTGGATAGATGGGGAGTGCAAAATAAACAGGTCCAGATATTTTCAGTTGTTCCTCATTTCACAACAGACATTGAGAGGCTGGAGTGTGTCCAGGGAAGGGAATGGAGCTGGGGAAGGGTCTGGAGCCCCAGAAGAGCTGAGGGAGCTGGAAAGGGGCTCAGCCTGGAGAAAAGGAGGCTTAGGGGGGCCCTTGTGGCTCTGCACAACTCCCTGACAGGAGGGGGCAGCCGGGGGGTCGGGCTCTGCTCCCAGGTAAAAATCAAGAGGAAACAGCCTCAAGCTGTACCAGGTTTAGATCAGATACCAGGAAAAATTTCTTCATGGAAAGGGTCATCCAGCACTAGCACAGGCTGCCCAGGGAGTGTTGGACTCCCCATCCCTGGAGGGATGTGAAAGCCACACGGATGTGGCACTTGGGGACACAGTTTAGTGCTGGGTTTGGCACTTGAGGATCTTGAAGGTCCTTTTTTCAATCGAAATGATTCTATGATTCTACTCCCACTACCCTGCTTGGTGCTGTTATTGGTGAAATGCAGGGAAAAAGGCAAAATAAACCCCTGTTTATTTACCCTGATGGCAGTTCCATGCCAACACCCCGTCACCCCTCTCCCTGCTGGTGGATGCTGCCTGCTCCTGATGACACCAAAGCTGCCCAAGCTCCTCCTCAGCTGCATTTTGCTCCAAGCCTGTGTGTGAGCATCCTAAGGAAGGGCCCAGCTGGGCACCCATCTCCCCAGGGGCTGCTGGATGGGAGCACCAACATCCAGCTCCATCCTTTAGCCCCCTGGAGAATAACTGGAAGAGGCACTGCCAGGTTTAATCACCCCTCACGCCCCAGCAGCCACTCCCTGGGATGCAGACCTTGCTAACGTGCAAAATAATGGAAAGATGCAGGTGGGGTTCTGCCTGGTGAACCAGGAGATGCTTCAGTGAGAATTTTCCCATTAAATCTCCACCTCTCCCTTGCTTCTCTGGCTTTACCCCATCCCATTGTAGTGGCACTATCACCCAAAGCAACAAAGACCAGTCCTGATTGAGTTCTGGCCACATTAAGCTGTCCCTGTGGGCACTGGGGGCCCTGCAGGGCTGGCCTGGCTCACTCTGGGCTGCTGGGAGGCACGGGAAATTAATATTCACCTAAATATATACACCAGCACACAGAAAACCATCTCAGGAGGGGGTAACCAGGGGGTTTCTCCCCTTTTTGAGAGCCCATCCTTTCTCCTTTGCCACCACCATATAAATAAGCTCAAGTAGGTGCTGGTGCTTTCCTTAAGTGAGGATGCCAAGCCCTGCTCCTGCAAAAAAACAAACCAAACCTAAAACCCAAACAGACAGCAGGAAAAGAAGAAAAAAACCCAAAAAAGGCTAATACCTTTCCAGTCCTGTCACTGCCTGGTTGCTCCATGACTTCTGTGTCAGCTCCATATATTCCCAATAACTGCTTGTCTTGCTGCTTTTCTCCTGGTGTTTCCAGTGTATTTTTATGGTGGGATTTCTGGTTAAATCAGAGCAAAAGAAACAAGAGAATAAGTAATAAAAGAAATCGCTTAGAGCCTGGAGGTAAAACCCAATAAACAAAAAAAACCAAAAACCCAAAACCAAAAAAAACCTACCAAACCAAAAAAAACCCCCAAAATACAAAAAACCCAAAAAAACAAAACAA
>VZRO01003321.1:164319-251921 GCA_013397915.1 Daphoenositta chrysoptera | reverse complement strand
CAAAAACCAAAAAAACCCCAACCCCCCCAAAAAAGAACGCCCCAAAAAATACCAAAAAAACCCTCCAAAAAACCACCAAACCGCCCCCCAAAAACCAACCAAAAAAAAACCAAAAAAACCCCCAACCAACCCAAAAAATAAAAATAAAAATAAAATCCAAAACCACAGAAACACCCCTCCTTTGCATTAACGATCTGGTTAATTTTATTAAAGTATTCCCTGTTTGCTGACAAAACCCATCTCTCAGATGTGAAGGGGTTAAAATTTTGGTGAGTTAACCCTGTTTGCTGACTGAGCAGTGCCTGGGCAGCTCTGGGTGGGGGATGTCCCTCTGTGTCCCTGCCTGGCACTCGGGGGACAGATGCCATCATGCCATCCCTCCTCCCCTGTGGCTCCTCACCAGGAGCTGGGATTTTGCTGCTGAAGTCTCTCCATGGAGGAAAGCTGGTGGCCAGCTGGGACAGGGGTTTCTGTACCCCAAATCTCCGCTGGGACAGGGGTTTCTGTACCCCAAATCTCCCCCAGGCTCTGCCTGGGCACCCCATGCAGGGATATGTGCCCCATATTCCCTCCCCTCTCTCCCGTGGGATGAACACAAATCCCTCCCTGCAGGAGCTGTGGGAGCAGCTAAAATTGAGCTGATCCTGCACCATGCCCTCCCATCTGCCCCCGTGCCAGCCCAGCCCTGCTGGGCTCCAAAAACATCTGGTAAGAGCAGCAGAAACTGGAATTGCATCAGCCTCCCCGCCAGGGTGATCATTCCTTTCAGGGAGGCCGCCTGACACCTTGCAAGAGCTTTTTTGGGGTGGCCAGCAGAGGTGGAGATCACAACATCGCTTGTTCATCCCGTGCACAAACCTAAAAATGGGCTTTTTTATTCCTTTGGCCAGTGTGTCGTGAGGATGAGGCACTTAAAAAGGTAAGGAGCTTACCCAGGCAGGTAACAAAGCTTTGTTGAAATAGGATTCTCCCCACCAGCTGGACGGGAAAATGGGATTTTTGGGGCAGGCAGCTCCTTCTGAGTGACCTGGAGCTCAGTCGGATTCCCAGCACCACTGGGCACAGGGTTTCCTCCAGGAAAATAAAATTGGAGACGGCAAACCCAATCCAAAGGCAGGGGAACTGGAAGGAGAAAGCAGGATTTGTTAAGCACAGCAGACACCTTCAGTGTATGGTTTTTTCCCCCCATTCCTGAATTTGGAATGGGAGGAAAGCTGCTCCCCTCCCCTCAGAGAGCAAAGCTCTGTTCTTTCTCCACTGCTGCCTTTGGAATCGCCCTTCCAGAGGAACTCTGGCATATTTTGGAATAGGAAATGGGATGATATTTGCTGGATGGACCTCAAAGGGGGGCTCTGCCCTACAGCTTTCCCATTACACACAGGTGTTTACCTTCCTTCAGCCTCCTCATTTCTCTCTCCTCTCCAGGTGAGCACTGGAAATGTCACCTCCCCGTGCCTGTAATTAAAACCTGTGACTTTTGTCCCAGCATGCACACCCACCTAGACACAGCTCCTTTCTCTCCTCTTCAACAACTACCCCAAACTTTGCTTCTGCTCTGAATCAGCCCTGCAGATGTGCAGCTGGACATTGCCATGGCAACAGAGTTTGCCCTCTTGCTCCCTTCTCCAACCCCTTCCCCCAGATGCAGAAAAGGGGAAAAAAAATTAAAAATAAGCAATCTAAATAATGTCACAAAATGCAGACGGGGATATAAAAATCCATTAAGAGCTGGAGTGGCCCTCGCAATGGGAAGTGCTGCAGCTCCTTCCCTCTCTGTCGCTCTCCTGCTCTCTCTCCAACCCCCTGAAAGGTAACCTTTAAAACACACTCGGCAGCACGGTACTTAAACCTCTGGCATTTACCTTCATTTCACTCTGGCTTTTATTTCGTTCCAGGGGAGGAGGGCTTTTATGTTTTAAGAGGACAAGTTGGGTTGTTTTTTTCCTTCCCCTCGGCTTGATTACTTTCCCCTCCTGTGCAGGGGGTTTCTTTCTTTTTTTTCCCCTCTTGTTTTGCTGTCACCATCATCCAGGCACGCAGCCCCCGCGGGTGAGGCAGGAGGAGAAGCCAACCTAACACCCAAATCCCCCCAGACACCCCAACTAACACTTTAAAAGCAGGATAAAGGTGAGATGGGTGATGCTGGAGGGGGAACAATGGCAAGAAACTTGTGATGCTCAAGCCACAGCAGCTTTTGTGGGGCTTTTCCTTTTTACATGCACACATCCCTCAAAGCCCCCTAGAGAAGAAAAACCTCCAAACTCTCCATAATATTCCTCTCCTCCAGCATCTCTGCCCACAAAGTAATCCTTCCTGCCAAATACCTTTCTCCGACGTGGTCTCACAGAAATGCCCCTTTTCCTGCTCCTCTCATCCATCTGTAACACAAAAGTCAGAGCTTGGGTGGGGTTCTGAGCCACTCACACCACTCTGCCTCACAGTCAGGGCCTTCCCTCAGCCTCCCTGTGACACCCTCCCATGTTTTTGGCCCTTTAAGAGCAGTTAAGAGCTAGACCTAGGTAGGCATCAGGCAGCAAATGCTTTGGGATGGCTTCACTACCTCCCTGTGAATGCTGGTGTGGGGTTTTGTGCCTCTTGCTGATGGAAATCCTCATGCCAGTCACACCAGAACGTGGTGGTATCACAGGCTGCTCACTGCATTTGCTTTCCCCCCTGCATTGAAGACCCTGCTTCAGGAGTCGTGGGACGAGCAGAGCATCTCATTACAAAATCAAATCTTCTATTTTCCAGGCTGGAAGAGAGCTTGAAAGCGTGACCTAATTGTGCTTGGACACCCATGGGCAAAGAAAGAGTCCAAACCATATTAATAAATGGAAAGTGGCCAATTTTTTGCAAAGCCATTCATTAATTTCAAGTGTGACCCAGGAACAGAGACATGAATTATTACTTCTTTCCGACCCAGCAGCACTGTGATCCCAGGCTGACTCCCTGCCATGTCCTGCACAGCAGGAGTCTGGAGCAGTCCAAGTTCCCAGATGGACATCCCAAATACCTGGGAGCGATGGGGGAAGGTCATTCCCCCACCAGAGCTGCACCTGGGGGAGGCAGGAGCATCCTGAGGGCGACAGGGAGACCCAAAAGCTGCTCAAAAGCTGCTCACTCTTCCCAGCATCCCTTCTTCATCCCAGTTTTGTTGGGTTTTTTTTTCTTTTTTTTGGCTTCCCAATTTTTGTGAGAGCAAGTTTTTACACCACAAGTCTTTTCTCAGCTGGCAGAACTCAGGTCATGTAAGCAGGAGTTACCACTGATGCTTCCCCCTGTCCCAATGTCCTGCCAACATCCTCATGGAGCAATCCCAAAATCTCCCTCTCCTGTGGACCACCATCGAGTATAAAGTCTTTTTCCATACTGAACACTTATTCACTACTTTTTCAGCCTGAACTGGACCTGAAGAAGGAGCCAAACATTTGGCTCAATGAGGAGAGCTTGGGTTTTTTGGTGGAGTTTGTGGTTTTGGTGTTCTGGGGTTTTTCTGAAGGGGAGTGATACTGCAGTCTGGTAAAGACCAAACCTTCACCTCTTCATGGCTCTGGATCAAAATAAGTAATCACAAAATAATCTGCATCAGCCCAGTGCTCTGACCAGCTCCAGGTACCAGCTGGTTTACAGGCTGCCTCTCTCACTGGCTCAGGCCCAAATTTTTATGGCAAACAATCAGCACAACAACTGGCCAGAAAGGGAGCGAGGCCTGCGAGCTGATTGCAACAGAATAAAATACCCAGAAACAAGTAAAAAATCCCACAAAATGGTGCAGATCAGCCACCTCACAGCTGCTACTGGACTACAAGGACTCCTTGCAGCTCTGCAGATTGGAGAGCGCAGAGAAGCCTCCTGGAAAATGAGATTTCCTTTCACAATGCTGGGTCCAAGGCCATGTCTGGCCTTAACCAAACAAGATTCCATGGGCAGGGAACCTTCCACTGTCCCAGGGTGCTCCAAGCCCTGACCAGCCTGGCCTGGGACACTGCCAGGGATGGGGCAGCCCACGACAGATCATCCCCCTTGCTCATTTCTGCCAATCCCTCAGCTAGAGAACAGGGTTTCAATTGGATTCAGTTGGCACATCCAACCCTCTGGATGAAGAGGGAGTTTTATTTAAAGAAAGGAAACAACAAGTGCAAAGGTAGGAAATTACCTGAGGATTTTGTCTGAGCACGATGGGATGGGGCTCTGATGGCACTGAAAAAAAAAAAAGAGATAACAAGAGAAACTTTGACTCTTCAGAGATTAATCTTTGCAGAGATTAAATTGAAGCCTTCAGGTCTGAGCCATCGATTGCATTTCACTTCCCTGACAGTTTTGTGGAAGTACAAATTACAGAAGAGATGGAAGGTACATTTTTTTAGCCATCCAGCAATTGGCTCATTTATTGGCAAAGGATCTCCTTAGAGCCAGCCATGAGAGCCAGGCAGAAGGCTGGGATCTACTGGAATCCCAATGGAACTGGAGGATCTTTAGGGGCCCTTCCACCCCAAACCATTTGGTGATCCTATTAATTCCATCCAAGGGAAAAGCCAGTAGTAGTAGTAGTAGTAGTTGTAGTAGTAGTAGTAGTAGTTGCAGTAGTACCTATCCTACTCTTTCACCCTCGAGGGGATGGATTTGAGGGCCAGAGGGCTCCTCCTTTCACAGGACTCTGTGTTATTTCCATTATATCAGCAGCAATCACCCTTTTAAGCCTTCCCTCAGAGAAGGAGGCAATATCAAATGGGATCAACTAAGATTCAATTAAAAAAAAAAATCACTTTTAACAGCTTAAACCACCTATTATGCACAATCCATCCACTTCTGCCTATTCCCTGGAAGCCAAAAATTAGTACAGGGCAGTGGAGAAACACGAGCTCTGCAAGAACTCTGTAACTGGTGGTACCGAAGCTGAAGGCACATTTGGGATGAGGAGATTGGAAGGGGGGTCTTTCCATGGCTTAGGCCCGGTGGTGGGGGTTTCAGAGAAAAGCTTTCTTTTTTCATTTCCATCATATTTGTCCAGAAGGGCTGGGCAAGCAGAGGAGATGGACAGGATAAGGGAGCCTTCGGTTAATTCCACTTTAAACCCAATTTCATTTCCTTTCTAATTAGAGCAGCAGGCATGTTTTAACAACTGATTATCTCTCCTGGGCAGTTGTGTGTGTTCTTCTTGGCTACTTCCTCAATTTTTCCAAGCAAAGCTCTGCTGTGATTGTAACACAAATAAAACAGCAGCAAGGCAGAGCACGAGCACTTTGGAGAATGCTCTGCCAAGAATTAGGTGCAAGGTTTCCTTTTGCATTCCTAAGGGTGAAAAATAGAAGGCGCTCACCGTCGGAAAAGATAAACTCTTGGAAGCAGAGCAGAGACCTCAGCAAATTAGCATTATTAAGGACTATCTGTAAAAAAAACCTCTCTGTGACAGACACTCAGCCCTCACAGGTGCTCCAGAGCTGCTGAATCTCTGCCTGTGCATCCCACAGTGCCCGGAAGAGGCTCCGAGCACCCACATCCAACAGCTCCTGCCCACCAGCTCGGAGCTGAGAGCAGGGCTGGGACACAGCTGGAGGAACCACGGCCCTGCTGGGGCTGAAGCCTCTGGAGGTGGACGTGGTTATCCCTGAAAGGCAGGGATGGAGCACCTCCCTTTAGCACCTAGCACTTCTCCCAAAATTCACCTGCCTTGCTGCACCTGTTCACTCCCTTGCCCCATTCCCAGGAGCAGTGAATCCCACCAGAGTTAAAAGCTGTCATTCCTTACCTCCCATCCCACCATTTCTGTCTTGTTTTTGTGGGATGTGACATGCATCTCCTTGGCCTGCTCCTCCAGCTGGGTGCCAGTGCTTCCCTGCTGGAAAGCCCTGCTCCAGGGAAAAGTGGGTGCCCAGACTCCCACCCTGACATCCCTGCCTTGGATGGGGGGGAGCAGGGCTTGGCAAGGGGCTGGGATCCTCCGGGAAAACTCATCTGCTTCCCAGAGTCTCATTACAAGACACGAGTTTCCCCAAAGCCTGTTATCGTTCTTACACTATTATTATTATTATTATTATTGTTATTATCATTATTGTTGTTGTTGTTATCATCTGAAATAAACTTGTTTGGGAAAAAAAAACCAGTGCAGAGCTGAGTTTCCAATCCCCTCCCCATCCTGGGGCTGCCTTCACCACCAGCAATAGGCTGGGAAGCCCAAAGTCCCTTCTTCCACGCTGGCAGCCAACTCCCAGATGTGAGACTGAGTTGGTTTTCCCTTTTCCATGACCTCAGCCCCGTTTCTCTTGGCATTGCCTCTCCACTCGCCCAAGGGCACACTCCCAGCAGGTGTATTTTTTCAGGAAAAGGATTTTTGGCCAAAAAAAAAGGGGATGTGCCACTATTGCAGACACTATTGCCAGGATGATGCTGTAAATATTCCCATCCCTAAATCCCTTTCAATATTCCCATCCTCTTCATCATGTTACAGTCACTGGATTCCAGATGAAATTCACGGACTCCCACACACCTATCCCACAATAAACACAAGGGCAGAGGGAAGAGCAGAAAAACAAAAAGCAGTGTAAATACCAGCACTCCTGATCCATTTTTTTTGACTCCCCAAAGTCCTGGCTGGCGTTTAAATTTCCTGTGCCCCATAAAAGCTCATTAAACAGTTTCAGGGGTCATCTCGATGGCATTTTCCTCGCTCCAAATGGGATGAGACAGCTTAAAGTTAATAAGTCCGAAAGGACCGCTTATAAAATAAGATGTTGTCACAACGTGTTGTTAAAATAGCAGGTGAGCTGGCCCGTTTGGAGAGCTTAATGGCCCCAAGTTTTAAAAATATCTGTGCTCCATTTCCCCCGACAGATCATAAATCTGAGGCAGATATGGATTTTCCTGCCTGGGTGCTGTGCTGAGCTCCAGCTCCGCCTCTGCATCCCAGGGGGATCTCCCTGTCTGCTCAAACCCCTCCTGCTGCTTTTGCCGCTGTGTTTTTGGGGATGTGGCTGCAGGGATGGGGTTGTGCTAAGGTCATTTTGCTGGAATCAGCCTCATCCAGGAGGCATTGCCCTGCTGGCATTTGCTCCTTCTTCCCAACACTCTTCCTTCCCCAGGCTCAAACTCCTGGGGGTTTAGCAAAGCTGCTCCCACCCAGGTCGGTATTTTTTTTTTTTTTTACCTTGTGCTATTTGCAAGAACTTCATGCCCTGCACGAAATTTTCCAACTGACAAGTGAAATTTAGTCAGCAGAGCTTCTATTATTCCCAATTTATTCCTCTCCCAGGGAGTGGTGTGGGATGAGGGGCTGGAGAAAGGAAAACACGGGCACGCATGCACGGCCCGACGGCAGCCAGCAAACCAAACCCAAGCTGAATTATGATCCACAATTTATAAACCATTACGTGCAGGGGATTTCAAGTGTATTTATTGCAATCTGACTGCGAGTAGCTCAAAAATCAATTTGGTAAATGTGGAGGGAAAGGGCGGAATTATGAGTATGTTTTTCGTGAGTGCTGTGGCTCATCCTTTCCCTGGTAAATAACTCCAAACCCTCTGCTTCTGAAGGGTTTGCCATCAGGGATGGGATTCATCCCAGAGTGGCTAAAACAATGGGATGAGCAGGAGGGGAGGGATGCACAGGGCATAATAAATGCAAGGTGACACACGGAAGAGGATGGAAAAGCCTTGGGATAGGCATGGGGACACGAGGAGGGGACTTGTTGAGGCAGGGATGGATCACTGGGAGGGAAGCAGAGCGTATGTGTGGACACATCCATGAAAGTGGAGGGGTTTGAGCCAGGTGAGAGTCAGGTTCTGCTCTTTCCCAACCCAAACAATTCTGTAATGCTGTAATTCCTAAGCCAGTGGATAAAGAAAAATGTGGTGGGCCTGACCCCCCGCACACTGGACCTGCTGTACCAAACCTGAACTGCTTGAACACCTGAGTGGCTTTAATCCTGTGTTAGTCCCTGCCCAGGATCGATTTGGAGAAAGCCTGGCTTTCTCCTGCCCGACCAAGAGCTGCTCAGTGCCAGACTGCTGGGTGGGAAGGGGGAAAATTCCATTTATACACCGGGAAACGATGGGAGGAGACATCCTCCATCCCCAGTCCTCACACCTCACTCGCTGGTTGGGGAAGCACAAGCCCGGCTTTGCCAGGAAAGCTCCTGAAAGACACAGGAAAGGTGGTAGCTGCCATGCCTGTGTGGAAAATCGGGGCATCTGCTCCCAAAGGTTGGATGATACCAGCTTTTCCATTTTGGTGATATGCAACCATCTGGTGCACTTCAAGCGAGAGGGATTCTTCCCCAATTTAAGAAATGGAATGAAAAAGGATGAGATCAGATGAGAAGCAGAGGGGAGTTTTACATCTCTTTAATAATGAATCTTTTCCAGGTTTTTTTTTTTTCTGCAGCGCCAGGAAGAAAACTTAACTTCTATTTTAAAAGAGAAACTGGGTTTCTCATATGTTCCCATGATTCCTGATGCTGGCACTTTAAATTAATCACTGCAAAGAAGCCACCACAAAAATAGCGATACCAGAACTGAATATCCTCTGGGCAAATGCTGCAAATGCTGCCTGATGCGTTCATGTTTTTTAAAAAAAAATCATTCTTTTCCTTGGCACCTTTCCTCTGTCCCGTCTTATGCAAATCACCTCACTAAGGAGAATTTCCCAGGCCATGACCGAGGTTGGTCAGTGGGGCAGATCGAAGCAGCAAGTTCCCAGGTAATTATTTATGTGTGAACTCAATACAAGGAGATTAAATCTGAGCCACTTTCTCTGCCTGGGTCCGTTCTCCCTCGGAGTGATGTGTTACACAAAGTTTAATTGCTCGGGGAGGCTCCAAAATCTGGTAATCCCATGTGTCCACTGTTCCAGGACTCATCCCACCCCACAGACTGCTGGCATTTTTGGGAAGGAGAAGGAAACACCCCCGTGGTTTTTGTCACCAGGTGCTGCCATTCTCCACAGTTTATTCATTATTACAGTTATTATTATTGAGCAGAATAAGCCCAAGAACAAATTCTCAAGCAGGGAATGATTTCCAATATCTGGTTTACCTGAGGACATCGTGGGGCACAGCAGGTTCAGGAGTGGTTTTCCAGAGGTGAGAGGAGCTCAGTTCACTTAGCAAGTTATTTGCATGGAATTATGTGCCAGGCTGTGTTCCTGGCAGAGTTTGGTGGTGGAGTTTTATCTGCACGACCCAAAGCCATCCTGGATTCAACAGGATTTGTCCTTTTCTCCCTGGGGTGAATTGGGAGTAGGAATACCAGGAAGGGCCTTGCCCACACAGAGGTGTTTTGGCAGAGCCCATGGCTTGGGGATGCTGTTGGAAGGGGATAAGTGATTCTTCACCGAGTAATTCAGGTTGGAAAAGCCCTCCAAAATCATCAAGCCCAACCATTCCCCCAGCACTGCCAAATCCAGCACTAACCCATGTCTTCAAGGGCCACATCTCTACAGTTTTTAAATTCTTCCAGGGACGGTGACTCCACCACTTCCCATGGAACAGAGGGCTCTGGAGAGATCAATTCCTACAGGATGCCACAGATGCCAAGAGGTCGCCTGAGCTCCAGGTCCAGGGACACAAGATCATGGCTAAGGCTCCCCTCAGACTGTTAAACACACAGAAGAGGTTTTGGTGCCAAGTATCCCCAGGGAAATGTCTGAACTGAGCAGAGAATCACCTCCTCTTGCCCTGCCAAGGGACACTGAGCAGCAACAACCAGGATTTCAGGGAAGAGGAGACCCATAATTTTATCTCCCACCGAAACTCAGGGCAGGGGAGGCTCACCCAAATCAGAATTTGGCTCCCAGGAAACACAGCTGTCTCTTGGGATGAATATCCCCATCCCTTGCCTGCTCCTGCCCAGCTGTGCAGCCCAGCACTGCCTGCTGCCCTGAAATTATTTCCTTGCCTTTGGGGATTGCAATTAATTGGTTTGCAGGAACTGTTACCATTAGCTTTAAACTACCTGGGAGCTGGGTGAGAAGCTGGCCTTCCCAGCTCCATATCCCCATCCCTCACTCTAACCTTTTCCTGCACACTGCTTCCTCCCCACCTCACTTGGGAACAGCTGGGATAACTTTTGGAGGGTTTGTTTTGGTTTTTTTTTGCACCCAGACCCATTTATCTCCCTGCTTTGGCAGGAGCAAAAAGCTTTGGGTGGTCACCCGAGCCTTGTTTCCCCCAGCTTCACTCACATTTTTCTATCAGCACTGACAGAGCCACCCAAGGGAGAAGTTTAGGATTCACAGCTCCCCTTCTCCCTCCAGAGCGGTTTCAGCTCAGCACCAGGGAGAGAAAAATGTGCTTTGTATAAGCTGTGACGGCTGATGACTGATGACATTTATCTTCCCTCCTGAGGAGGATGGGAGAAGTCACTTCTGGCGGGCTTCACCTGGGCTGTCAGGTTTCTCAGGGCTGGATTTAGCCCAGGGGTGACACAATTTCACAGGCCAGTGCAGTGATGTTCTGCCAAGGCTTTAACCCCAAAATTTAGCCCCACACCTTTTCCTCCCCCTTTAAACGTACAAACATTACTTGCAAGTGCTTGGTGAGGGATACAGGCTGCTGTTTTTCCACTAAAACAGTTTCCATTTAACAAAGAAACCCTGTCCAGACCAATTTTTTTTAATCTGCCCCTTCCTGGAAGACGTGACAGCACATAGTTGGGAAAGATGGATGGCACACATGGTGTGGAGAAGGAAAGGAAAGGAAAGGAAAGGAAAGGAAAGGAAAGGAAAGGAAAGGAAAGGAAAGGAAAGGAAAGGAAAGGATTTACTGGGAGGTGCTGGGCTTCCCAAGCAGAGACGTCTGCCAGGTGCTATGGAGGTGCTGCTTCTCCCTTTGGCTGCCCAAAACCAGCCAGAGGAGTGAAGTGGCTCTTTTCTCAGGTACCTTCAGAGCTGCAAGGTCAGGGCAGAAAGTCCCCAGGGAGGGTTTTGACAGCAGAGCAGCACAGGCTCTGCTGTGTGGTGTGCCCTGCTCCTGTCCCAGGGGAGAGCAGCACTTCTCCCGTGTCCCATGGGACTCTGGAAGGCAGGCTGAGCACTCCCTGCATCATTTGGGATCTGATAATGGGCAGGGAGATGGTGTTTAACAGCCTGCAGGCGTCAGGAGTAAACTTCATTCCAAAGGACAAGAGGGAAAGGCAGAGAGGGTCCTTCTCCAGCTCCTTCCAAGCTGTGCACATTCCAAGGTAAAAGACATCCCTGGAAGTGTCCCAGGCCAGGTTGGATGGGGCTTGGAGCAACCTGGGACAGTGCAAGGTGTCCCTGCCCCTCCAGTGGATAGGAGATGGTCTTTAAGGTCCCTTCCAACACAAACCATTCTGTGGTTCTGTAAAAGGACACAAGGAAATTCGGCCCTTTAAGGAGGTTTTGACTCCCTCCACCCCAACCTTGTGCCTATCTGCAAATTTCAACAGCATTTCTCTGCACATTTTCCATCTTGGGGAAGGAGAGGTTTGTGTGGGCTCACAGAAGGAGGCAGGGAGGAAAATCTGCTGGGTGTTACTAGGCAGAGAAATCACATCAGACTCCAGGATTCCCTGGAGAGGAAAACAGTTGGAGGTCAGGACAGCCTTTGTGGTAAGTACAGACGTGCTCTTCAGCTGAACCAGAAAAGCCTTTCTTGTGTCCTCACAGGCTTTTCCCTACTGCCACATGCAGAGGCATTGGAAATAGGCTTTATTAGGGGGGTTGCTGGTAACGTGCTTTGTCTCTAGAAACTCCCTCCACTGAGTATTTAGGTACCTCTGGCCTTCTCCAAAAGCTGTTTTCTGGCTGTTTCCCCTCCCCATTTCTGAAAACACTGAAGATTTAAAGCCAAGCAGTCGCCAGCCTTCCCTGACTGATTTTTCTCTGAGGCTTTCACCAGAATAATTCTCCTCCAGCTTACCATCAGTGGCTGCACCAACAGCCACCAGCAGTATTGATCAAGTACTGAGTCACTTTTGAGCCAGCACAAGCACTTAAAAAGAGAAAAAAAAATAAAGTCCTCTACAGAACTATCAATCTAAGTCCAAGAAAATCAGGGAAGAAAGGGCTAAAATGCATATGTATTAAATGCAGTACAATCTGGCTTTAGAGAGAACCCTTTGGAGGTAATTCCAAGCTGCCTTACACAAATCCTAAAATTATCAATGCTGATACCTCCTCACAAGAGTGAGACCACGAAGAGATGGTTCTTTTTATTTGTGGTGTTAATGCAGTGCCAAAAGGCCCCGTTACAGCTTTTAGAGATGAAGTTGGTATAAGAAGCCCCCAGAACTGCCCATTACCTCCTGCATCTTCCCATCCTCCCTCAGTTGCATGAGTTTCTCTAGATCTGCAGTTCTGCTAGTAAAAAATTCAGGTGTGAATGGTAAAACACACCCCCGATGAAAAGAATCCAAAAAGAATTTCCCGATTTCCCTGGCTGGGCCCTCAGCACAGCCCCTGGGCAGAGCCAGTGGGAAGGGGCTACCAGGGGCTGCTAAACAAGAACTGACCTAAAAAGGGGGGGATGCACTTGTTCAGGTGTGAGAAACAGGAAGGGCAGCAGCCAACATTTAAATTTTTGGTGGTGGGACATGCTTGGGTTTGTGCCTTTTTTTTTTTTTTTAACAAACAAAAAAGATCAATATTTAATTCAGCTCTAAGGGTAACATACCTTGGAAGCTCGATTGGTGAACTATTAAATATTGCCATTCCATAATTCTGCCTGGCTTTAACTCCGGTGCCTGCAGTTTTTCTCCTCTCTGCTCCCTTCCTGAAAGCATAATAGTGATTTTCATGTTTTGATTGCACAGTGCATCTGTTGCCACTTCTGTTCAAACCTCCCAAACAAACGCGTTTCCCCTGGATCGCTGGCACTCCGAAAAACAAGGAGGTGTCACCTGAGCAGCTGTCACCTCCCTGTGCCCTGTGCTTGGGGTGAGGCTGGCACCTCCCGCCCTTCCCCTGGCATCTCCAGGGCTGATGGCTCAAACACATTCCAGGCAAGGAAAGGGACAGGGAGGTGATGCCCAGAGCTGCCAAAGGCCCAAGGGGTGGGGGTGAATGCCACTGCTGGGGCAAGACAGATCAAATATTTTGGCTTTGTTCCTCTTTTATGCCTGAGCCAGCATTAATTTCTGTGATTAGTGAAGGGAAATATTGTCTGTGCATTATCTGCTGTAGAAAGGGGACCTCCACAACCCACGCTCCCCCTTTTGTAACATCCCAAGGCAAGTTTAGTCAGCTCTTTAGGTGGCAGAAGTGTCAGACCTCGGAGTGTTCTCCAACCAAAATTCCCTGTGGGTGCCCGAGCCCCATCACTCACAGCACAAAAGAAAGGATGTTTGCAGGCAGTTATCAGATCTGGGCTCCTCGCTCATTTCTCAGGCCAGGAAGCACTATTTATTACATCTTTTTTGCTGCTTCTAAACACAATCAACCATTTCTTGGCGTTTCATCAAAGATAAATAGCCTGATCCTGCTTGCATCCATATAGAAGGAAAAATTCCCCTCGGCTTCTTCTGCTGAAAGCGTGAAAGCTCCAGGAATGTCAGCTGATGGTTTTTAAGTTCTTCCCACCTTTTTCCCCTGTTCTTTCTCTGCCAGGAGACCAGGCTCCCTTCTGGGGGTCTCCCTCCCTCCCATCTTCCAGAGGATCATCTTTCCCAAACCATTGTGTTCCACTGCCTCGGCTGCAAAGGAGGAAGGAGCTGCTGTGTCTTGCAGCACAGCCCTGAAATATTTCGAGCTTTGTGTGCTAAATCCAGAGCCGTGGAGTAATGGGAGGCAGCCTAATGGCATGAATGATGGGGGGAAGCTATGGCATGAAGGTGCCATGGATGGCACTGCCACCAGAGTGAGGACCACCACACACAGTGGCTTCCATCACCCTTATACAGAAGGTTTCAATTTCAAGATCCATTCATGCAGCACTTTCCAACAACTTCAAAATGACACACACACAAAAAAAAAAAAATACCCAACAAACTGAACCAGGAGAGAGTGGTGGTGGGGTTTCTTTCCCTCTTTAAAATTTGTAAGCATGTGTGTTTAGTGCTCGTGGAAATGTCAGATCTGAAGCGGAGGGAGCTGGTACATCATCTGTCAAAACTGCAGCTGGCTTTAGCAGCTCAGCGTGACATTATCACAGAGCAACACGGAAAGGGGGAAAAACAAACCTGGGATTGCACAGCCCAGCATGAACGGGAGAAGGTGAAGGTCTGCCTGCCATATCAGAGGTCGTCAGGAATAAAACTGACACTAAAGCAGAGAGTTAAATGCACTTTAAGTTTGCAGCAAGGGCTGTGTTATCTTAAAGGCTATTTCTGTCCTCACCTTCTGCTACAAACCCCCATCTGCCCGAGGACACGGAGCTGTGCACGCCCTTCTGCACCTCTCTCAGGTGTGGGACTCCTCTTATCTCTGTCTTCCTTTAGCCTTCCTTTGGATAACCAAAATCAGCATCACTGTGGTTCCACCCGTGGATCCCAAAGAGCCCCCACAGCCCTGTTTTCCCCATCTTCAGGGACAGGGGAGCAGAGAAAAGCAAATGACCTGTCCCGAGGTCATGTGGTGGACCCCAAAATCATGATGCTCCTTCAGCACAGGCAGTGAGCTTCCAACAGACCCACATTTCTCTCCCTTTTCTCCTCCAAGTCCCCACAAGTCTTGCTTGGTCCTGTCCACAGCAGCCTTCTCGGTTGGCTGTGCCCTGGGAACTCCACACCTCTCCATAACCTTACCATTTCCCCAAATTTGCTTTCCCTCAATGTTTCCAGGCACTCTGGGGAGCAGGACCTTGTATTTTTAGCTCTGGTGCCGTGAAGCGCTGAGCAAATTCCCAGTGACAGATTATCAATAGTCAGTGCTATTAAAAATTTCCCCAAACTCCAGAGAAAGCCAACCAAGTACTGAGCAAAAAGGAGTTGATTTCGAGTCACTCCAGTCCCTGTTCCTCTGGTGTTTGAAGAGATGCTTCCATGCAGAGGCAAACAGGGGCCAGGGGTGGGTGTCTGTCCTGCTGGGTTTCATGGAAGATTTTACCCTGGCAGTGAGCAAAGATTTGGGCTGGGGCGTTTGGAAGAGCAGCAAAGCTTGTGGTCAAAAGCAGCTTGGCAAGATTTGCTTCAGGTGGAGAGGAAGCAAAGATGCCTCTGCTCTGCAGGGCTGGAGGAACTATTTGCTGTAAACCTGCTCTAATTACAGATTAGGTGCTCTCCAGGACACCCAGGCTCCTGCAGGGAACGCTGGTGCCAGAGCTGGATCTTCCCTCACCCTCAGAGCAGCACCCAGGGCTCTGGCTTGGCCAAGGAAGGGTGAGAGAGTCTCTGCTGCTGGCTCAGCACTGTCATTTAGATTTAAGGAGTGCAATCATATCTTCTGGAGCAGGTCATGCTGCCTGGCTATGAGGAGGGGAGGGGGGAATTAGGAGCCAAGGCAAAGAGAGCTGTTCAAGGGACCCATCAGAGGGCATTAGCTGGCAACCACAGGGCACTGCTGGAATCTAAAAGGGAGCACAGGCACAGCCAGAGCTTTAGGCTGGGGCTGTGCCCTCCATCTGCCACTCTGGCCAGTGCTTCCCTGGGATCCCAGCAGCTTGTGCACAGGCTCTCCAGCCTTCCTGGGGGCTGGAAGAGCTGGGAAGCCAGAGGGTGGAAAGGGGGTTGTCCCCAGGGTGCATTCCTGGCTCACAGCACTCCCCCACTCACAGGAGTGGGGGCGTTTGGCAACCCCAAAACCTGCCTGCCACATTGTCACTGCCTTCTCCCTGCTGATGCCTTGGTCACCCCAGGATCTGCTCCTGGCCCCTGGCTGCAGTGCCAAGAAGAGTCAGGAACTCTGGGAAAGTCACTTGAACTGCTCCAGTTTTCCCAGTTAATTCCTCACGTGCCAGCTCTGACACCCAGGATCCCTCCTCACTCACCTGGGTTGGAGCAGGGGGAAGGGACAGGGCTGGCAGCACCACTGGGAGCACTGGAATTGAGCTTCCCTCCTCTTCAGCCCAGTCAAAGATCAGCAGGTCCTGCAAGCAATGAGGCAGAAACGCTTAAAAACAAAGAAATAAATAAAATCCAGACCACAGCTCTACAAATAGGACCTGGCTGGTGGGGAGGTTGATATTTAAAGACTGCAGAAAAACGGGGACATGAGTGATCAGGACACATATGGGATGGGGAGGGTGGCAAGACACACCCCCCACCACCAAAAAAAAACCCAATTCTCACAGATCCAGCAGCCCTGTGCATTTCAGTCCTTGTTCCTGACAAGAGGAACATCCCTCTTCCTCTTCTGTGTATTTTCCACAGGCCAGGGCTGATGGAAGACCAGCCAAGGACTTTTTTTTTTTTATTTTAAGAACAGGGATAAGGCATCACAGAGCTCCACGCTGCCTGAAAGAGCCTGCCTTGGCCCTGGGGCAAGGGTAGGCAACCCCAGCCAGCCCTGCTTGCTGGGAAATGCTGGAATGGAGGAATAATTTGGGGCAGATGGGTAATTCAGGACAGAAGCCCTTCCCCTGCACCCCAAGGGAGTCACAGGCCTGGCCTCCCTGGTGTGGGATCCCTCACAGGGACCACAGGCAGCAACCTGGATGATGGATGCAATCACACCCTGAAATGCAATTTTTCATTGCTTTCTCCCTTTTCCTCTTTCCCTTCTCTGTCCTCCCCTCTACATCCTCCAGCCCTCCTGCTCCCCACCAGTTCTTTGCAGCTGGTAATTGCAGCTGAAGTGGACAATCTGTCCTTTTATTTTTGGGCTGGAAGCACTTCCAGGCCAGCTGAAATGAGGCAGCAGCGATGCAGTGGGGATGATGCTGCGGGGTCCCCGTCTCCCTGCTCGGCAGGGACACCCCTCAGGCACTGATGTGAGGCCAGATTCGGGGGGCAATGCCCACACAGAGATTTTTAGAGCATCCTTCACCCACACCCTGCCCGCTGTGGAGCAGTGGCAAAGTTGTCCCAAGGCTGGAGTTAATTCCAGAGTGTCTGGGACACCCAGCAGCCCCCTAGGTGCCACTTGCAGAGCAACCCAAAACCCCTTTTCCCAGCTCAGAGGTGAACATCCTTCTCATTTCAGACCTAAAGTGACCTTGCCCCTTGTTTTTTCCTTCCCCTCCCTTTGCTGATGATTTCATTGACACAAAGCAGCCCAAAAAGACCCCAAAAAGGAGGGAGGAGCCCCAACACAGGGCAGGTGCAGAGTCAGAGCAAAGAATTTGTGAAGTACCAGCCCTGCTATTCCACACACTCATTAGTAAAACACATTGTTGCCTGCAGGGAGACAGTTTCTGGGTGATTGAACGTAGAACTGTTTGGAACAAATTCAATAAACCCAGCGTGCCTTTTGCTTTTAAATATGCTGTTTTCTCTAAGCTGCCGTTCCTCGTGGAAGGGCATTGATTGAGGCCAGGAATCTGCCAGGAAGGTTTCCAAGATGAGATTTGGGCACAGTGGTCACCCTGATTCAGGAGAGGTGGTGACCCCCAGCCTCACCTGGAAGAAGACATTTCAACACAGCCTTCCTCAACAAACCTCTGGGGGGCTTGGGTGGTGCTCCAGCATCGAAGGGAGCCTTGGAACCTGATGTCAGAACCTCCAAAAATCGCTGCAAAGCCTGTTTTGGGAGGGTTTTAGTGGTCCAAAGCTCAGGGCGAGCCTGGTCTTAATTACCTTGATTCTCAGTGCCTTGCACTGGGTTGTCACACGTGCCATAGCACCAAGGCTGTCAGGCAGAGGATTCTCCATGGGATCTGTCTTTATTTTCATTTGTAAGAGCCTTTAGGACAGGTTTAATTGCTGGGGTATGGACCAGCCATTCCCAGTTATGACTACAAGTGAATCAAAGTGCTGAAGCCCCCACTTTAATTAAAAGACATGATACCTGCAGAGCAACAATAGCAGGTTATTAGGATAAGTAATATCCATCTAATCCAATCTGATCTGTGTAGTTATTAGGCCTAGCTAAGTATTGGTATTGATTTTATTACTAATATCACTGCCACAATAGGAAACCAACCACAGCTCAGAGTTTTACATCATTCCTCATTTTGCTCATTTGTTTGGCCTCAGAGCAGATGATTTTTTTTCTCCATTGCCCAAAATCCACATACAGGTTTCCTTTTTGGTGTTTTACCTCTTGTTCCTTCATCTTTACCTCCTTCTCACTACATCTGCTTTTTCCCTCTTGGTTTGCCCCTTGCCCTCTACAAAACAACTTCATGCAGGATCAAGCCCAATGCTTACATTTTTCTTAGTCTGAATTCAGCCCAAGAAGCTTCCAGCAGTTTATGAGTCAGAAACACAAGATAGAGCTGCTGGTCACTGAGAGGAATTGCCAGGAATTTGGGGAGGGTGAATCACCCCTAAAGATAACTGAGAAGAGAAAAAGAGAGAGCACCTCTTGTCCTTTTTTTTCTCTTTGTCATTCCGCTCATTTTTTAAACCAGGTTTGAGTAAGGAGCACAACATGGGAATTTTCTTGAATTTCCCCGTAGGAAGGAGCTTGGTTCTTGGATTTTCTCAAAAGGATGACCCAGGAGATGAACAAACCTGGTTCAGGACAAGCTCCCTCTGTGCAGCCACATGCAGCGAGCTGGGATTTGCTTCTCCCCATGTGCTGCAACACACAGAACTTGTCTTTGGCTCCCAATGTTCCCAGGGAGTTCAATTTAACTCCAGGTGAACTGCAGTTCCCTTGCAAAGCTGTCTATCACCTCTCAGCCTCTTCCTTGCTCACTCAAGAAAATAACAGCTCCCACACTCTGAAAAATCCCACATAATTGGTACAGTCTCCACAAAGTGCCTCTCAACCAACAGCAGGGCTCTTTGGAGCTCGAAAGGCGGCCCTGTCTTTTCAGAAGGGTCACAGGTTGACAATCTTGTTTATTTTCCTCAGTGTCTGTCCAAGAAAAAAAAAAAATAACCACACCAAAAAATACCATCCCAGCTCCTCAAAGTCAAGTCTGGCAGCACCAATTTGGGGTGCTGGAAGCAGAAGATACATTTTCATCCCACAGCTGTGCAAAAGCCTCAGAATTAGCCTTGACCTTCTGATGATCAGCCAGTCCTCAGCTTTCCTTGTTTTGCCCCACATCTCAGTAGGATGAAGGATTCTGACGCTGAACCACAGAGATCTGGAAAACGTGGAGTCTGTTCCACTCATCCCTGGCCCTCTCTCCAGTCACAACTGAGAAAATTGCCACACCATCAATTTGGTGCAGATTTAGGTATCCTGAGGAGCAAACCCCGTTGGTTTTGCTGTTTTACCCCCTGACTCAGCAGCCTGGGCATCATTGGCATCTCTCCCTCACACAACAGATAAATTGCAACACCCAGAGTCACACACACTTATAAATAAATTGAAAAGGAGCATCAATTCAGCCATGAATACAAAGCTTAAGGACAATGCATCTCATTCCTGTTTGCTGCCTCGGGCACCGCGAGCTGACAATCAAAATTCACCCAGCGCTGAAAATATTAGTTTAATATTTGTGTTTGCTCAGCTCCTTCTCACGCCGGGATGACAAACAGCCCTGTGAAGGCATTGCCAGAGGCACTCACACTTCCATTCTCTCTCACACTGATTCTGGCACACAGAGGGACCTTTTCAAACCAATAAACACTTTCACTTTTGTCTTCGCCGAAAGGACTTCCTCTACGGGGTGATGTTTTGCTGGAGGAAATGATTTAAGAGCAGAGATACAGTTGTGATTCAATATGGTTGTGATTCAATATTGTGCTCGGGAATTCCTTGTAAAGTCAAGGGAGAGACAAATTCTGACATTGCCTGAGCCTTGTTGAATTTGTCAGGGTATTTTTGGAGCGAGAATCTGGAAACAAACACTGTGACACTTTTTCATGTGAAGTCTGGTAGCTCCTGCTCTCAGGTGGAACAGCACCAACACCATCTCTCTCGAGTAAGTCACATCTTGACATACGTGAGAACACGCAGAAGGAAGGGAAGAAGAGGAAAAGAAAGGAGAGAGAGCTTTTCCAAGCCCTCTGTTAGGGTTGGATAAAGAGGATGGAGTTCAGATGTCAGAGCTGGTCCCTCACACCCTTCCCTACCTGGGATGCCTCAACCCTTGACTCAGAATTGACAAGCTAATCCAGCAGGAAGAAAGTCAAACCAACCACGAGGAACAGTTTTTCTCTTTGCTTCCCCTCCTCACGACCTTCTCATTGCTGGAGGATGCCCTGAGCTCATCACAGAACCACGGAATGGTTTGGGTTGGAAAGGAGCTTTAAGATCACCTAGATCCAACCCCCTGCTATAGGCAGGGAACACCTTCTACTGTCCCAGGTTTCTCCAAGCCCTCTGACTCTAATGTACACCAGGAACTCAGACAAAGAAGAAATCCTCTACAGAAACCCCTCTGTGAGCTCAAGCCCAGCAGTTTGACCGAGTTACCTCGAGGCATTGCAAGGCTTTGGGCTCACACAACTGGGACACCCCAGTTTCCCCCAGGTACCACAGATCAGCCCAAAGTCCATTCTCAGGGAGCAGCTCCCTCCTCCTGATAACATCCTTCTTTCTGGCCTCAGAGATGTTTTGGACACGTTTGGTGAGGAGCTGTAGAGGAAAACAATGCTGGCTGTCTCCCCATCAAGGTGGGCTGTGGCAAGGCAAAGTCCTGCTTTCACTCCAGCACTCCCCTGAAACACAAAGCTTTGTATTTGCCTGTCAATATCCCAGTTGGATTCTGCTTCTCTGTATTTAATTCGAAATGAGTACTGCAGGACCTCTTTTGTTAGCTGGATACCTCATGCACATTGTTATTATTTCTTTCATAAAAATCAATAAAGACTTAGGAACAACAACCACCAATAATAACAGTACATCTCTCTTTGTGTCTTTGTGTTGCAACTTGCTGAATAACTCAGAAAAGCCACAGACAACAGCCCAAAGAGAAGATTAAAAAAGATGTTGTTTCCAAGCTGGACCTGCTCTTCCTTTGGAAAAAGTTTCCAGCCACTTAAAACGGTAGCACCATCTCAGCACACAAGAATTCAGTAGCAGAGGCTCAGGATAAGAAGAAATGCACAGAGGCTGAGGCACCAGACAGAGCTCCTCTAATTCTGTATCCTGGTTGTCTTGCCTGTGAAACACAGGCAAAAACTGTGATGGAAATTTAATGGCACCACTTTGAAAGCCACAGACGAATCATTCCTACTGCATCCACTCCCTGGGCACTCACAAAACTCAAGGAGAAGAGTTCCTTGCTGGTTTCCATGCTGCTGTGAAAGGAGGAGAGAGGAAGAAAGGTAACATAAGGGTGTGGAGCTGCTGGAGTGAGTCTGGAGGAGGCCATGGAGATGCTGAGAGGGCTGGAGCCAGGCTGGGAGGGCTGGGGGTGCTCTCCTGGAGAGGAGAAGGCTCCAGGGAGAGCTCAGAGCCCCTTCCAGGGCTTAAAGGGGCTCCAGGAGAGCTGGAGAGGGACTGGGGACAAGGGATGGAGGGACAGGACACAGGGAATGGCTCCCAGTGCCAGAGGGCAGGGCTGGATGGGATATTGGGAAGGAATTGTTCCCTGGGAGGGTGGGCAGGCCCTGGCACAGGGTGCCCAGAGCAGCTGTGGCTGCCCCTGGATCCCTGGCAGTGCCCAAGGCCAGGCTGGACACTGGGGCTGGGAGCAGCCTGGGACAGTGGGAGGTGTCCCTGCCACGGCAGAGGGGTGGAATTAGTTGCTCTTTCAGGTCCCTTCCAACCCAAACCATTCCATGATTTCCCTGCCACCCAACTCCAGAGAACAGCCCCAGAAACGGGAGCAGAATTCACAGAGCACCTCCACAGCTCCAGTACCAGTTAATTACTCTCCACGAGAGGTTAAAAAAACCACCACGTGCCTCGAGGCAACACTTTCTCCACTCCCTGTACTGTCGTGAGCTGTTCCTCCAGCTGCAGCTGGAATTCCCACGGACAGAGCAGACAGCAGCAGCAGGGCTGTCACAGGGACCCCGCTGGCTTGGCCTGGGCTGCACTGGTGGTGACAAAGTCCTGGAAGGACAGAGCCCAGTCCCCCAGCTCCGGGCTCCAGGTCAGCACCACCTCCACGGGAATTACAACAGGCTGAGTCCTCCTTCATGAATAAACCCCCCAAAATCCAATTTCCTGGGGGATCACTCGCTCAGCACAACCTGCCCTTCACATTTACCAGGTTTCCAGCATTTTGGTTAAAGAAAACATATAAAATTCTAATACTATTGTTTTAAAGGTTAATGTATTCCCAGCCACAACTCAGAGCAGAGATTTGAGTCCAGGAACAATCATCTGGTGGCAGGAAAGTATTGAGTAGATGACCTAGGTCTTATCCATCTCTATTTTTTTATGCATGTACGGCTCTTTTTTCATTTCTTTCCTTTTCCGGTTCAGCCATCCAAAGAAATATAAAACTAAAACTAAACACAGCTGGGGTTTTATCCCCATCCCAGTGATTACACACACAGCATCAGCACATAAAACAGCACCAGGGCTATTTTTTCCTTCCCATATGAAGGATTGCTGCCGTTCCTATGCTCAGGCCAAGGTGCTTTTCAGCAGGTATCTTCCCTGGCTTCCCACCAGGCACCTTTTGTGCCTTCCCAGCCATCCCCACGTGCAGCTTTCAGAAACCAAAAGGCTGCTCCAAGCTGCACAAAATAAGGGAACTCGAGCACCAAAGAGAAAGAAAAGCTGCTGCTTTTGGCTCTCTTAACAACTGATGAAAAGATGAACTCTACTTTCCCAAAAAATCATCTTCTATGCCATGAAAGAAAAGCTGCAGAAAGCAAGAGAATCCTTTAGCTCTTAAAATAAAGAGAAGTGATGGGGAGAAAGGGTAAATACTAGCCTTAAGTGCAGATCTAGAGCTCTTCCTGCAGAGACCCAGCAAAGAGGAGCTCATGCCATCCCAGCAGCTCCCAACTAACCCAGAGCTGCTCAGGTTTTCATCCCCCAGCAGCTGGGTCCACTCAACAAAACGGCCTTAGCAGGGAATGTGCCTCACCTTCTGTCCTGTCCCATCCCATCCCATCCCATCCCATCCCACCTCACCTCCCTGCAGCTGAGCAGCAAAGGAAGGTCAGAGACCCTCAAAGACAACCAGAGTTTAGAGCAGGGGTGGATTTATGAAGGAGAGGGCTTTGGGGAAGCAGTCAGCCTTCGCTGTGTTTGAGGGAAAGGTTTCATTACACCTGGAACAGCACTCTTGGGTGTGTGGAATTGTGCTGTACCTGTTTAACCCAGCAGTTTTTAATGGCACACACCAGGAATGGTATTGGTGTAAATTTTTGATTTGAAGCCCGGGTTTTAGATTTCCTACAATGCTGCTAATGCTGAGAAAAGAAAAAGTTAAAGCTCCTAAATCTTACAGCCCAGCAAATCCAGGGTGGATCCTCCCCTCCTGAGGAGCACAGGGAGGTGAAGGGAATGCTGGCAGAGGGCACAGACCACCCTAGAGAAGAAGGTCTATTAAAAATCCTTGGAGAGGGTGTGAGCCACTCCAGGGAGCTTCACATCAGGAGATAACAAATTTTAGCAAAGCATCACCCTCCTCTTCATGCTCTGCTTTGCTTGACCTCATCAGAGCCCACAGGAGCCAGAGTGGGTGTGAGCATCCAGGCTGGGCAAGCTCCTGGGCTTTTAAATTCCAGGTCAGCACGATCCAGGGGTAAACCTCACCCTTCTGCCAGGCCCAACAAACTCCTTTGGAACCTTAATGCTGGCCTCAACCCTGAGTGACAGTGGGAAACACAGAAAGAGGCAACACAACAAAAACCCTGCGCAAATTAAAGAGAAGAAAGGCACTGCTAAGGTGACTCAGAAGAAATTTAGGCCATCAAACGCTGCCCTGCTGTTTCCTGCTGGGCCAGTGACTTTGAAAGCTCGAAATCTGCCAGTGGGAAGTAGGAGAGGTAAAGGATGTAGGATGTGTCACTGTGGCCTTAATCCTACAGCCCAATTGTGCCTCCTGGCATGCACTGGGATGTGGTGCTTTCCTGCTGGAGAAGGAAACGCAGGCACCAGCAGAAGCAGAACTAGTCTATATATATATATTTAATTTTTTTAAATTAATACTAACATTCTAGGGAGAAAAAATTGTTTCATTCAAATGCAATTTTCCATGGGAATGACACGATCTGGATGTTTTCTGCTCTTGCTTGGTTTTGGTGTCGAAGGAGTGACATGCACAGTTTTTTTTTATGAAAAGGAAAGGGGTATTTTTATGTCGCAAAGCTGAGAGCTGAACAGTTTTGATTGACTGGATGAAAGCACTGAGGAATGTTCCAGATTAAACATGGTAAATTGTCCAAGTGAAATGGTGCTTTTTGGCATCACGGCTTCTTCTCTAAATAAAAATGTTGATGCCAGGAGGAGAGGCAGAAGGGAAGAAAAGCTGTCCTAGCAAACTTCACCTCTAATTCCCCTTAAAACTGCAAAAGAAATAATTTCCATTTTCTTTTTGGTGGCAAAAGTGGTTTCACCAGACTATGACAGCCATCGGTGGGGGAAAAAATCTCTTGCAATAGAACCTAATTAATGAATTATAGATAATAGAAATATAGATAATCAGAGGGGAAAAAGCCTCTCTGGTGCCATGTTGGACAGGCAGTTTTCCTGGTCTGGGTCTGACACCTCTGTGCACTCAGTGGGCAGCTCAGTCTCTCACATCTCCCCGGGATTAAGGGATTACCATTAATTAACAGAGCCCTGCCTGCCTTGCCTGTGATACACTATCTTTCCATCAGAAAGAGCCAGATGGAGCCGAATTTCCAAAATCTCCGAGTTGGAAAGAGCAGGTATGAGATAAGAGCTGGGGGTACTGGGCGAGGCAGGAGGCTGTGGATCAGCAGAGAGGAAACCTAAATCTCAGCAATTTACGTTTTTTCTCATTTCCTAAGAAGAAAAAGCACGTGGGATCCCCCTCCTGACCCCTGCTATTGGCTTTTCACTCCGTTTTCTTTTAAAGGAAATCTGTGGAGAGCCCACTGCCCTCAAAGCAGCAAATCCCCATAACAGGTGGAACAGACTGCCCAGAGAAACTGTGGATGCCTCATCCCTAAAAGTGCTCAAGGCCAGGCTGGATGGAGCCCTGAGCAACCTGGTCTGGTGGAAGGTGCCCCTGCCCTTCCCAGGGGGTTGGAACAAGGTGG
Source organism: Daphoenositta chrysoptera (assembly GCA_013397915.1). NCBI lineage: Eukaryota > Metazoa > Chordata > Aves > Passeriformes > Daphoenositta > Daphoenositta chrysoptera. Next base: position 226,835 of record VZRO01003321.1, on the reverse strand, counting down.
TTTTTTATGTCACTTCCAACCCAAACCATTCCCATGGTTCTGATTGTCTGAATTTGGGGCAAAGGCTGTGAGAGGCTGTTCCTGTGAGTGCCCCTGCTAAAGGCAAAACAAAGGTAGTACCACGGGAAAACATTTTTCTGGAAAAAGGGTTGAAGTGGCTCAGCTGAATGAGGAGCAGAGGATTTCTCCCCATCTCCTTGGATCTTCCAGGGAGAGTTCCTCCACTTTCTGCTACCCGTTGGATACTGAGCCCGCAGCATCCACTGCTGCCACACTGTGAAAAGAGCAAATCCTCGAGCTCTCCTGGCCTTTCTGAGATCCAGAGACCAAATCTTAGCAGTGACTGATGAAGGATCTTCATTTCCAAAGAGCAGCTTGGCACCATCCCAAACTCCCCTCTCCTCACCCTGTCCTCACCACAGCCAGCCACCTCCCAAAACCCAATTCTTGGATAACTGGGTGCCAACAGGGAAACAAGCTGGGAAAAGAGGGGTTTTTACCTGGAATAAGGGGTTTGCTGTCGCTGCCAGCCCCAGTGTGGGTGTCCCAGGGGGTCTGTCACCTCAGGGGTGGCTCCCTGTGCTCAGCACGAGACCGTCATCAGTTATCCCTGCCCAACTAGAGAAGGAAACAGCAAACACGTTCCCCAGACAGCCTGGCCAAGGAGGGGAAGATGAAGGTGCCAGACATGGCAGGAGTCCAGCTGATGTTGTGTTCTCACTCTTTATTTTTCTCTATATTAATTAAAACCCCACACTTTCCTCAGGACAAACTGGTTAAATTCACTTTGGAATCACGGTGCCAGCAGCATCAGGCAACTGTATCCAAATCCAAGAACCTTAAAGGAGCTATAGGTTGGTCTTTGAGAAGAGCCTGCCCATCGTGGTGGCACTGGATCAGGTGCCAGGAGAACAGGACTGTTTTGGCCCCACCACGGCAGGAAAAGCTCCCTGGGATGGTCCTTCTCCAGAGTTTTCCTGACTGGCAGAGGTTTCTCACACACAACCTTCATGTCTAAATGAACTTCCAGGTGTCCCAGCCCACCCCATCTGCAGGATCCACTGGCTGTGCATCCCCACGTCCCTGCCTTGGCATGTGTGGGCACAAAAACCAGGACTCCATGACAAAATTTGGGAGCACAGATGATTTGAGAGCAGGGAGAGCTCCCGTCCCTCCCCAGTCCCACATCCCACCACCTTGTGAAGACAGCTGGAGCAGGGATTGTAGCAGCTCACTCAGCTCCCAGTCCCAGCTCAGGTTTGGCTCTTTGCCTTGCTGCTTTTTTCCCTAAAAAATAGAATAGGCGAGGAGTGCCTGGTTAAAAGCTAATTCCCCTGCCCTCTGAAATTGCCAAGATTAAAAGCTTTCTTCCCAAAGGCTGCTTCATAAAAGACCTAAAGGTTTCTATTCCTTTATTCCTTTGAAAAGGAATGCCTTATCTATTTTAAACCATTTGGGTGTATGGGTAAAATATGCAGCAACACTCCATCTCCAGAACCTGTATTCCATTGATTTTTCAGAAAAAAATGAGCTCCAAAAAGCACATCTGAGCAACACGAGAAGTTTTGGCCAACTCCAGCCTCGATGTTCAGGCTTCTGAGATGTTTAAAACCCCCCTGAAAACATGGGGTTTCTGCTGGTTGGATGCCTTCAGCCAGGTGAGGTGGTCCTTTCCTCCCTGGAAGGGTTACAGCTGCTCAAAAACCAGCATTTTGGGAGCTTTGAGCCCAAGGATTCTGGGGTAGGAAAGGAAATGTGGCACACACAGCCCTTTTAATATTTGTTAGCCAAATAAACGTTCCGATTTCAAGGCAGGTGGAGCAATAATAAATATCAGGTAGGAGAAGCGAGCCCTGCTGCCCCTTCTCATTTGTATGCATGGCATTATTTCTTTTATTAAACAAAAATTCCCTCTCCAGCTCAGGCCAGCTCTTGTTAAAATGATTATTAATGGTGCTGCACCTCTCCCTAATGGGAATGAATGGTCCAGCCACCCTTCAGTTCCACACATATTCCTGACTTATTCCTTCGGCTGCCTCTCAGCCACAGAATTCCCCACAGCCCCCTTCCCCTGCAGCCCTGGAAGAGCTGCGTGTGGGTGATCCATCCTGGAACTTTTAACGCTTATTTTTCTAGAGAGATAAAAATAAACCGTTCCATTTGGATGAAAAATAGGGGATGTAGGCCCAAGCCCACCAAGGGAGATGGAGGAGGGGGGGAAGAAGGGAAGAAGAGTATTTTCTCCCTTTTCCCTGTATTTAAACCACAAATGCATAATCCATCTCCCTTAACAGCCCCTCCCTTGTTAAATAAATAATTTCCTCACCACGTGGAGCAGGGGGATGACAAGAGGAGGATCATAAGTCATGGAAGGAGGTAAAGGCAGAGATCTCTCAGGCAGTTTCTCATGGAAATGAGAATTTCCACAAATTCACACAAATTTCACACAAATTCAAGTATCTGCTCTAGCAAGGGCACTTTGGCCATAGAAAATTCTTGCAAAACCAGTTTTTTACAGCAAGGACAACCTCCAAGCCCTTTGCAGGCCTCTTCCCATGTGAGCCTGCAGGGCCAGCAGGAAATGCATCCCTGTGGATGAGCAGGGGGAAAGATGAGAAGAAGGGTGAGGGAATTCCTCACCTTTGCCTCTGCCTACCAAGCCAGGGTGGTTATGTTTTCATATGTTAATCACTTGTATTCCCAGGGAAGGGGCTGGCCAGGAATGGCAGAGTGGGATTCAAGTGCTGCCTGCTGGAATAGGATGTTCCCCCACCAGCTGTGCCAGCGTGGATCTGGGCATTTCCACAATGCCACAAGCTCTTTCAGACCTTCCAGACTGGAATGCAGGAATATCACAAACCCCATCCAAATTCCCTGAGTACCACAAGCCTGCCCTCCATACCCCACAGACATCCCAAATCTCACAAACTGCTCGCCCCATACCCCATAAATATCATCACCATCACTACACATCTTCAAAATACCTCAGCAACCCCACCCTGACATGTTCCCTCAGAGGCTGTCACCAAAATGTCACCAAAGAGGTCCCCAAACAGGCCCTAAAGACTGGCTACAGGTGACCATCCTGCTTTTGGGGTTGGCACCATCTCCAGCACATCCCACTCACTATTAAGCAGATATAAAAGAGCCATTTGGCTGCTGTGTCTTGGTTCTGATACACCAAAATACATGGGTTAAAACCACAAGAATGATGGATTTTAGGAGAAGACCACTCATGGAAAAAGTGGGCTTAAGGAACGTAGCCCCAGGCAATGCTTGGAGGGACCAAGCACTGGAGCAGCTCCATGGCACTGCTGGATGGGGCTGAAATAACCACAGGAAGTACAGGATAATCACTCTGCTCTCCCCCACACTGATACCTGCTGAGAATTCCAGCTGAATTTTTAAAAGCTGCTTGCTTTACATTTGCTGTTCAGTTGCTTCCCTTAAAAAAACCCCAAACTCAGCGAACCAAGGAAAAGGCCAACAAAAACCTTTTATCTACCGGTTTTCAGGGAAATCCAAGCTGATTTGAAATTTGACCAGTGGTCAGATTTGACCAGTTGGTCACTACTGGTGGTTTGCAGCCACTTTCCAAGGGGTTGTGGCCTCGTCCCTTCTCCCATTTATCACGTGGCTCCAGCTCCATCCCCACCTGCGGGCACGGATGGGGGAATATTTGCCCACACGTATGTAAAAGTGATTACAGGCAGAAGCCTGGGGGATTTGTTTGGGAACAATGTTGTAATGAGCCCAAGGATAATCTGCTGCCCAGAGACACGGATTTTTCCCGGAGGGATGGCAGCCACAAATTAGACAGTCACATCCAGTTATTTCCAGCGAGTTAACTCCCAACTCTGCACCTCCAGCCCGGTGAGGAGGGGCAGGCAAAAAATCCAACCATCCCCAGCAGATGTGCCCCAAATCCAAGATGTTTCAGGTAGGGAAAGGGGCCGGCGTGAGGATTTTTAATGGCCCAAAGTGGTGGAAATTCATTACTCTGATAAGGCTCTGGGAGGTGGTGGTTTGAGCTTCAAACATGGCCAGTCCCTGGAGAAATTACACCATGTTCAAGCTAATCTTCTTATAAACATTGTTGTGGTTTTTTTTTTATTTTATCCGACATGTGTCAAGCAGGACCACTAAGCCTATTACATCTCCAGGGAGGTTGGTGCTTTCTCTTCTTCCTGTCCCCCCATCTGAATGCTGCTTGTCTCCTTTTTGGCTCCTTTGGACATTTCTCCAGCGCTACAAACCAATTTTTTTATAATTAGTACCGAGGAAAAAAAAATCTCAGTGGGTTTGGAGGCTCAGGTGAGATAAGCAGCCAGGTTCCAGCTAGACATCTAAAATTTTTGGAGCTTGTAGGCTTCTGAAATGAACAAAAAACTTGCTGGACCAGACCATCCCTTCTTCCTGTGTTCATTTATTTTTCTTTCCAACAAACCCTCAAAATAAATAGCTAAAGAGTCAACTGGATATTTTTGTGTTCTCCAGGACAAAATAGTTTAGGTTACTGGGAAGTCCTCAGTTGGGTACTGCCTTTGTGTTATTCCCTCTGTCTGAGTTTGCAGGCAGAAACAGGCAGGGATTAGACCACTGGAACAGATGGATTTAAAGGACAGGGTGAATTTGAAGCTGCCTTGAGCTTCAGGTTGAGGGACACACGTTGGTGAAGGGACATTTTCCCTGAGCTCTCTCTCCCCACTCTGATGGGAAGTTCACAGGAAGCCAATAGAAACCATGAAAAGGAGGTAAAAAAAAACCCTAACCCTAAAAAGTTTGTGCTGCAAACGGTCATTTTCTGGAGGAAGCGTCAAGCTCTCTCCATGAGAAACAGGAAATGGAGAATTAGGAATACCTAAGGAGTGAGAAACTTTCATGCACTCACTTGCACAAACATCACCCACGTTCTCTCTGGAGGCTTGGCTACAGAAAATCAATGGCAGCTTATCAGCCTGCAGCAGAGTGGGGACAATTAAACCTTTCCCTCTCTGCCTTTCTATGCTGGATTTAAGTTTTGAAGTCATTCTCACCTGTGGATGGAGAGAAAGAAACATCCAAACCAGCATCTTTTACAGAGAGTTATCTCTAACACAGGCAGTAGCTCAAATTATTTCCGTGCCTAATCGTTGCCTTCTTTGTCATTAAGAAAAAAAATATTTAAAAAATGCAATCTTGGACAACAAAAAGGGATACAGTGCATTTGACTACAATTTCTTTGCTCTCTTTGCACACAAACTTCTGCACTCGTGGGAAAACTCCTTCCCCAAAAGCTGAGCTTTTGTCATCGGGTTTTTCTCCGGCACAGAGCAAAACTCTGCAGAAGCAGAAACCCAAAATGGGGCCTAAGTGGTAAAACTGAGCCTGGATTTGGAGCTGTCCCCCAGATCCGTGCTGGGCTGGGGACAAGGTGAGTGATCTGCTACAAACTCAATCAATTGAAGCACTGGTGCTTAATTCCGCAGGAGCCAAAGGGTGTTTGAAGCCCCAAAGCAGCATCCAAACATATCCCTGCTTGGTTGCCTGGTTTTTCCTGAAAACCAGCTGCTCCAGTCCTTGGAGGAATGGAAAACACAGAGATAAACCAAATAGTTAACAAGCTCAATAACTGAAAAGGCAGTGATTGCTCTTCCTAGTGCCTGCTCTGACCACCTCCATTTACAGGTTTGGGTGGATCACAAAGATTTCTGGAAGGACATCAGCACCCCAAAGTCCCTAGCTGGTCCTACAATCATTTTCCATCTTCTGGGGACTCAGGTTGGAAGCAGCAGCTTCCTTTTGATTTATTTAATTCTTTATATCCCCCAGTCAAAATGGACAGTGCAGATAATCTGGGCTTATATCCCTTTGAAGTCAATCAAGAAAAGACTTTTAACTTGAGCGAGCAGGACCCCAGGCCTCCATCTACCTGATCCCAGGGATTTGGGCAACCCAGGCTCCATCCACACGGACCTGGCTTTAAAGCCATCAGGTCCAAGCCCTGCCTTGGCAGGAGATCAAGCACAGCAGATTTCCTACAACCCTCCTGTCTTATCACACATTAGCCCCGTCCAGATGTCAGGCGCTCTCCCTCTGCTCACAATCCCCCTTTTCTATCTGCTTTTATCTCCCCATTAAATTGCTGACAAGACATTCCTGGTGGCCTTTTCAAAAGTAGAGGGGATCAAAAAAATCAACGGAATATTTCAAAAGTCCTTAGGGAAAATAAGAAAGGAGAGGGGGAAAAAAAATCAAATAGGAGGGAAAAGGAGCCTGCAATGCTGTTACTGTGCACAGAGCCCAGAGCAAGACACTGGGGTTTGCATGTGCTGGTAGGAGAGGGGCTGGGAATGGTTTGAGTTGCCAGGGAGCTGCCTCACAAGCATCACTGGTACCTCCAGCATTGCCCTTGCAAATGCTCAGCACTCAGAACAGCCTTTAAAAAAGGCCAACCTGCTTGCGGCCACCCCAAAACTCCAGTGTGGCATCCCGTCCCCAGCACAGCAAGGTGGCATCGTGGAGACCAGATTTTTTTTTTTTTTTTGACAGGCAGGAAAAGGCAATTTATCTCCCTTCCCCTTCCTGCCACTTTCCCCCAGCGTCCCAGCAAAGCTGTAGAAGAGTTTCAGCTCCTGAAAAGGTGACACCGCTGGCTTTCAAAGGACATCAGAGCAGGGGTGATGCGGGAGGTGACTCCATCCCAGCAGCTGGAAGCAGCAGGCAGAGAGCACCAGAGGAAAAAACAACCCAACACAGTCCCAGCCTTTGCTGACACAGCCAGAGCTATGTCAGCAGTGGCATTCTGCGTGCACAGGGAGAAAAACCCAGCCAAGAAAGCAGCAATGTTGAGCAAACCCTGTCTTAATTTCATTTTGCTACCTGGCTAATCGTATTTGGTTCTTTATTTAACTGGTAGAACAAAAAGTTTTAGGGTTGGGCTCCTCCCCTCCCCCAAGCTTTATTATATATTGTTTTCTTTCTCCTAAAGGCTTTCAGTGGATTCGAAGTTGGCTGAATCCCAGAATGGTTGGGGTTGGAAGGGATCTTAAAGCTCATCTTGCTCTACTCTCTGCCATGAGCAGGGACTCCTTTCACTGCTGAAAGCTCCACCCTTGAACACCTCCAGGGATGGATCACCCACAACTTCTCTAGGCAACCTGTCCAAAATGCTGCCAGCTCTCCTGGCTCATGCACATCCAAACAGCTCTTTGCTTCCAGTTCCAGTGGGACAACACCCCCAAAGCCATCACACCAAAAAAAAGTCACAGGCAGAGGAGAGCAAGAGCAGATAAATCCTCACTTTGGCATGCAAAGAACGACCCCTTGGTACAAACAGAGGCACTTGTTATTCACTCCTCAGGATTTGTTATTTATTATCCCACTTCTCCCAAAATTGCAGGAATCTAATCAGAGTGCAGAAGCCAGAGTGGGTACAGCCAGTGATCAGTCACACGCTCCCAACAAGGAATAACAAAGAGCTGGAGTGACCACCCAGATGATCCAGGGGCTAACGCCAGCTCAGTGCCCACTGAGCAGGATCTCGGGCCCGACATCCCCTCAAGGCCATCCTCAATGCCAAGCCTTTGCCATCCCACCAGTCCCTGGATTATTCACACACCCAGGATGAGAGCACGAGCCTCTGGATCGGGGCCGAATTCCCTCCTCTGCCTGCCAGCACCTCACTTAGGAGATGAGAAGAAAATTGATAAATATAAAAGAAGCCTCCTGCACCCCAGAATAACATAAAACGTTACTATGAAGATAAAGTTTCCTGGTCTAAGAATGAGGTAGAGAGCTACATCACAAGACAATGATATTTAATTTTACTGCAGAGTTTTGGATCCAGCTGTCTGGAGAAACCTCGTCTAGTGGAAAGTGTCCCTGCCCATTTCAGGGCTGAAACTGGGTGGTTTTTATGGTCCCTTCCAACCCAAACCATTTGAGGATTCCATTCTGTAAGTGCCTGTCTGGTCCTCATCTTTGGGAACATATTCCAGGCTGCAGCTCCAGCTTAACTCTTCATGAGAGCAACACTTCCCCCCCCTAAAAATGCAGCATTGCATTTGCCTTACTTTACCTGTCAGGTGTGCTGTGGGCTGTCCTCCCCTTTGAAAAACAAGGGGACCACAGTTTTGGCAGAGCCGCTGAATTATATCTAAACACATAAATATATGTTTCCTCCTTTCAGTAGGAATTTTGCCAAATGCTTCCACACTCTGCTTTTTTAAAAAAATCCTTTCTAAAGCCTGCCCGAGCTCTCGTCCCTGGTACCCCACCTGATACTCCCAGCTGCCTTGGGAAGCTCTCCCATGGTGCTGCCTCTGCCCTGGGTTGTGTCCTGGTGCCTTCCAGACCTGCAGGGATTATTGCAGCCTCAGGATTTGGCTCTTGCTGCCTCAGGATTTGGCTCTTGCTCCCTTCTAGTTCCTCCTGGACCACCTCTAACACCCTCAAGGACCCTTGTCTTACACATCTACACACTTTGCTTCAAAATCTAAACCTTTCTCCCAGAAAGGGAAAAACTCTGGCTTTGCCCCACTTGGAAAGCTGGAAAAAGGCAGTAAGGAAGCCCTGCCTGTGTCAGGGTTTGTGTCACAAGCCTTGGAGAAATACACGTTTTTTCTTTTGGTTTTCCAAGGTTATCGTCCCACCACTTGCATCCTGGGACAAGTTTCCTTGAAAAAGTTGGGACAACACAAGGCAGAAACTCCTGTGCTTGTGTCAATAGCCCAGGATCAAAGAAGCCTCGGGACTTGCAATTGGCACCAACCCAAAAAAATCCCCATAACAGCCTTCCTGTGGGACCAGCAGGGCTCTCTTGGCTCCACAGGGGCCACCCCGCTGCAAATTTCTTGTGGGAGCATCTCCTCCATGTGGGAGGCAGCTCTTTGGGTGTCCCCAGAGCATCTCAAAAGCAGAAATTTTGGGGAGAGATAGGCTGAGACCCCCTGAGAGCTCCTTCTTGCTGCTGTGCCAGTTCAGGGCAAGCAGCAAACCAGCAGGAAATGCATATCATCTGCAAATGAAAGGCACTCCAGACTTAAAAAATGCAGAAAATTCAGGGACCAAACCAGTAATTAAGAAAATCCATAACCATTGCAAGGGAAAGCAGGTCAGCTATCCTGACACAAGGTACAGAACACAGCATCGTCCCCAGGTTTCGGATAAAATCCCAACACTGGATACAGAACACAGCATCATTCCGAGGTACTGGATAAAGATCCTAAAACACTGGAGGCAATATTGTCATCCCCATCTAGATCTGGGGATGTTTCTCCTGGATTTTCAAACAGAAATGGTTAAAACCAGCAAGTATTTTGCTTCAGCAGGACCAAAACACCCAGCTTTCCCCACCATGGGCTGAAGAGAAGAAATGCAGAAGGAAAGTTAATCAAGTTGAGATCAAAGTGAAAAACCCAAACAAACCAGCAAACAAATCTCATCCAAACCCACACAAGCAGAGAGTTTGCCGTGACTCCTTCCTCACTCTGCTGTTCACTTTCATCCTCCTGACCTTCTCTGTTCCAGCCAGGAGGGAATAGGAATGTTCGAAGAAAGCTATTCCTGCGTTATTTTTAGCAGAGCCAGAAGAAAAGTGACTGGAAATAATCCATGAAAGCAAGCTTTCACCTTGATTTTCAGCCTCTGGAGATTTCGATAGCCTTGATAGCAATCACAACTTAACCATAGGCGTAGAAAATGCTGAGTGATACCAGGAGCATAAATTGAGCTCTTTCTTTCTTTCTTTCTTCCTGCTCCACATTAAAAACCCAGTGAACCATAGAAGGGAGACTGAGGGAAACACTTTCCCCCACAAACCAGTGAATCGTTGGCCACACCATGGCAGGAGAAGGCAGGCCCAGGTTTGGCTGTGTTTCAGCCCAGTTATGCAGCCAGCAAGAGAATTCTACATTACAATCGAATGCATTCAAAATAGATGCTGATTTTGGAATGTTCCACAAGTGTCTTGGGGGAAAAGCCACTCTTTCTCAACCAGGATTAAGAAGAACTCTTCTAAACAACCTGGCCTAGTGTGAGGTGGCCCTGCCCGTGGCAGGGGCTTGGAATGAGATGAGCTTTAAGGTCCCTTCCAACCCAAACCGTTCTGGGATTCTGGCACTGACGGGCTGCACAGGGACCTCCGTGCTTCCCTGCCTGCCCTGACCCACAGGCACCAGCCCAAGCAGCCACTGATGGGACACAGACCTCAGCTGCCCGTGTGAGAGACCAAAGGAATTAATTAAGAGGAGCTGGACTCCCAAGGCGCTGATAATAAGAACAAAGTGAGGGCTGATCCCGTTAAGTCAATCTTCTCTGCTGGTTGCTGCCATCTGATGTCTCCCTCTTCCCATTGCTCCTTGCTGCAGGTTCCCACTGTAGATCTGAACCCACTTTATTTCTGCTGATCCATTCTAAAGTGACCACAGCCATGAGACTGATTCACCGGCTGGGTTTGAAAAATCTATCGCTTCCCCCCGCTTTTCCCACCATCAGCTTTTCTTCTGCTACCCAACACCTCCCTTTCCCTCTGTGGCCAGGGCTGCTAAGAGCATTTCTTCCCCAGGGTTGCTGTGCCTCGGTTTTTTTCCACATCAGAAGTGGCAAAACATCCCCAGCCTGGTGCTGCCACACCCCCATCTCCTCCTGCTTTCAGCCCGTGCATGAGGCCCCAGGTTTAGCCACCATGTCTGGTCTCCAGGCTGGTGTTCCTCAGAGCAGGAGAGGCAGGATGAGTCCCTGGCATGCAGCATTCTCCGTGGCAATTCTGATTTTGCAGAGTGAGGGAAGCCCAGCCCTTTGGGGAAGGCAGCACAGCCTGGTTTGCAGCCAGTGTAGTCAGACCTGCTGCTGCATAAAGAGGACTCGACCACATCTGGCTGGGCCCAGACAGCCTCAGAGAGAATTTTTGGCCCAGCTGATGGCTTTTCTTTGCAATCTGCATCAGCCCAACAAGCAAGAGGCCACGCTGAGCATCCCCATTGCTGGAAAACTGTGCTGGGGAGAAGGAACCAAGCTGGCTCTGTCAAAGGCACACCGTATTTCCAGCAGGCCGTGGTGTCATCACCTCCTCCTGGTGGGAAAGAGCTGCTCTGGACCAGAACAAACCTCTGGGAAGGGGAGAGCAGCTGCAAACCTCTCCCTTTCCATCAGCTGAGGGAGAAGGAGTTTTCCTCAGTCATCCTCTGCCTTACAACCCATGTTGGAGCTCCCCAGGGAGCCACAAACCCCATCCATGCTCCCTCACCCTGACTGGGAACAGCCAGGGCAGCTGCAACCACCAAGTAAAGAGGCATTAAAAAAAAAAAAAAAATCCCACTTTGCTGAGTTTTAAAGCATTTCCCTGGATCGAAGAGGCTCTGCTGAGCGTTGTCATGGCAGGGGATATTTATTGCCATCTCAGGAAATGTTTCATTATTCTTTGGTAAGTGGTGGCCGTGAATTTCAGCCCGTCTGCCCGGCCATAAAGGGGACCATTGGGCAGATTATTTCCAGCAGCCGGGCTCTGCTGAGGAATGAAGCATCACCTCCCAGCTCCCAGGATATCGTGCCTGCAAAACCCTGGCTGGTTCCCTCTGAGGCAGGGAACAAGACCCACATCCCACAGATCCCCTGGGGAGAGGGCGGCTGGGCAGCCAAGCAGGGTGAGGGGATGCTCCCGATGGATTTGCAATAGAGGGAAAACACCACAGGCGCCTTCAGCACTCGGGTTAAATACTCACAGGAAAATTAATGAGTTGGATTCCGTGCTCGGCTAACAAAGCTGTTCCAGAGGCTGTTGCAGTCCACTCGGAATCCTCAGGAAGCAGTGCAGCAGATTTGGATGGAGGTGGAAAAGGCAGAGAGTCCAAGCCACCAACTGGATGGGACACGAGGCAGGTCCTAGTGAGCCTCTGGCAAAGCTCCCTTTGTCTTCTCACACCAACTGCTCTGGAACAGGATGGGGAGAAACAACCATTTAATCCTTTTATTTTTTTTTTCCCCCCTGTGAAAATATCTAATCCCTTTCCAAGTCTGTGTAAGCTTCCAGTACCTAAAATTTCCTGTGGCAACGAGTCCTACTTTTCAACAGGCTGCTGGGTAAAGAGTTTGCCTTTGCTTCTTGGAACTTCTCTAGATCTTCTCAGTATCCAGGACAGAAGGGATGGCATCCAGAGGGACAGGTGGAGAGGTGGGACTGTGTGAGCCTCATGAAGTTCAACAAGTGAAGTTGAACAGGCCAGGTTGGATGGGGCTTGGAGCAATCTGTTCTAGTGGAAGGAGTCCCTGCCCTTGGCAGGGGGTTGGAATTGGATGGTCTCTAAGGTCCCTTCCACCCCAAACCGTTCTGGGATTCTGTGACACTCCTGATTCCAAGTGTTTCTTGAACTAAGCCATCATTGCTGATTAATTCTTCAGCTTTACAACACAAACGATTTCGTGTCTGGCCCTGCCTTTATCAATCCTTGCCTTCTGTGGATAATTTTCTAGGCTTCTTCCCATCCATTTTTTGTGGGCTACTCACAAATTACTCAAGGCAGGAGATACCAGACATTCATTAAGCAGCACAATAACATTCTCCATTTTGGCCTCTCTTACCTCCCTGGGTTTTTTTTTTTTGGCTACCATGGACCAGCACTGTCATTTTGATAGATATTTCCAGCATAACTGTCAGATCTGCTTCCTGAGCAGTAACAGCCAGTTCAGAGCCCAATGATTTCCCCCCTGTGCATTGTTTTTCATTTAGCAGCCTTGAATTTCATCTGCCATTTTATTACCTGCTCACTAAATATCATAAGGTCCTTTTCCCCTTCCTGGAGGTTGGCTGTGCTTTAATCTTTTTGGTATTAACTAAGCATTGCCACCAAACGTTCTTTTTTAAAATTTTCTCCCAGACCCACCTGGACTCCCCAAATTCAGGGGACTGATGCACAATAAAAGGCCTGTCAATATTAAATTGTCACTAAGTGCAAAAGCATCTTCTCAAGGCTCCACAGGGTAGAGGATGCAGGTGACAAAGTCACATCTACCACCATGCAAAGTGGCTTTATAGATAATAATTCAATAACCACTGAATTTTAGCATAGCTAACACAAGCTGAAATGAGAAAAAGCCTCTCTAAAACAAGTACTCTTTTCAAATTCCTTTTAAATTCTCCTCTGGTGTTATAACTGTGATGTTTACCAGCAACTCTGTGGAAATGGGTGATTTCAGAGCCTGGGGAAAACAAGAGGTTTTAGTTTCTCACCCCAGGGGAGGGAGTTACCAGGGTAAATTGAGCGCAGCTAAGAGCAAACAGAGACTCAGGATTTAAAGGGTCTCCCAGCATGGAGGTTCTGGGCCTTTAGAGTAGCTGGGGCCTCATCACCTAAAATCAGGTTTGGATGAGGTTTTTTTGTTTTGTAAAATACATCCAGTGGCAATGAGTTCTTTAATGTGTCAGGCCTACAGCAGGAAAAGGCTGTCCTTGATGAAGGCTCCTGCTCTCTCACTGAAGGGATGAACAGAGAAAAACCCTTTTTTTGCCATTTATTGAACGTGCCACCAGCACGTCCAGCAGAACCGAGCAGGGAAGCAGTGGAGATGGAAACAGCAAATGGAAAATGCTCCACAAAAGGCCCTGCCTTTGTTTACAGCCCTGCCCAGCTCTCTGGTTCCCTGGCTTTCAGAAATGGCTGTTTTCTAAACCCTTTTAGCCAATGGGCCATGGGCACCTTGGAAAAGTGCCCATTAAAATGAGCCATGGGCCCTGTGGTAGCCATCCCTCAAAGCCAGGTGGGAGAAAATAGTTTATTAACTGCTAAAGGATGGGTTTCCTCCATAATGAACCTTTCTGCAGTATCGAAGAAAAGCCATGTCTTACTTCCCCTTCCTAATAAATGGCTTCTTCAGAGTTTAATTAACTTCTCCCTGCTCTTCTTGTGTGGCAAAGTGTCACCCTGACCATGAGACAAACTCTGTTTGTTCCTTTATCTGGGAGAGCGCTGGCCTGTCGGATAAACTGCTCTGCCTAATTTTCTGGGGCTTTTTCTCTTCCCACTTTGCATATTCCAGGGAGGGAGGCAGTAATAACAGGAAGTGATGCTTTTCAGCAGCTGGATACCTTTGGGATTGGGAAGGAGCACCTCCTTAAAATACAACCTGGACCATGTTCCCACAGTGCTGGCAGGAGCTGGGAATGAGGACTCGCCTCACAGACCCACCAGAAACTGGGTCAGGCTCTCTGCCTGGTCCTTTGTTTCCTTAGGCTTGAAAACAAACCTGGAGGAAACAATTTTTTTGCCCTTCCAGGAGTACAGGATTTTGTATTTTCAGCAGCGCTGGTCTGTCCCCGTGTGTGTGTGTGTACAAATATAGCTCAAAATCGATAGGAGTGAGATTAGGTCACTGTATTTCTGAGAAATGTGCTCCTGATAGCTCATAAACCCAAGCAGCTCCTGCTCCTTCACGCTTCCTGTGGTGCTCCAGGACTGGTTACGTGTGCCAAGAGAGTGGCACAGCCCGGGGAAGGCAAGGGCTGTTCTCTTTTAAAATGGATGGATTTGGGCCAAGTCAAGAGGGACCATCACAAACTTCTTTTTTTGGTTTCTCAGCTCAGCTCTTAGCCTATCCCACAGCAGAAGGCAGGAGCAGGAGCTCCCACTTTGGGGTGGGAGGGAGGTAGGAACTCCTGAGTACAACTTGGAGAAAGAGGTGGCCTTTTCCATGCAATGCCTGGGCTCCTTCTTGGGAAAAGATCCCAGGACCAGCCTCGTTATACACGGGCCTGAGTGGTGCCACTTGATTAATTGTGGCAGGCCAGGAGCAGCCAGGGACTTTTGTGACACCCATGCAGTAATGGTCTCCAGCACACAGACAGTCCCAGAGGATGTGTCCTTCCTACCCAAACGAAATTAATTAATGGTGGCAATAAATAAACCACTCCAGGCAAACGAGAGCATCCGAGCAGCTGCCAGCACAATAGAAGGAAAATATAGGGAAAGGAGAGTGTTTTGCAGTGGGGAAGGAATAAATGGGGAAGGGCTAACACTTGCTTTTTTTGGATACACTGGGGGAAATGGGGCTGCAGGAGGAGGATGGGCCAGCACAGAGCATCCCAGGGGAACAAGAGCAGCTGTGGGTGACCATTTCTCCCTTTCCTGTGCTCAGCATAAGCTCTGCAGCTGAACTCCAAGGGCTCTCCTCCACAGCCACGATCCTGTTTGGTCTGCCCCAGCCGTGCCTTGTTATCCAACTGTTTTATCCCAGCTCCCACAGCCCTGGTGGCATGACTAAAAACACTGCGTGTGGTTGGTACCCACCCGATGAATCCATCACAAGCAAGCCCTGAATGATTCCAAGGCTGATGATCAGGGCCTGACACACCCCTGAGCTCACCCCACCCCTGCTGGGTCCTGCCCGGGCATTTCCCTGGATCCTCACCCGGAGGTCTGATCACCGGGCTCTGGAGCACTCTTAGGCACTCCTAATTGGCACGTGACAAAGTGCCTGCCACACGTCGGTCAATACCAATTAGCATACTTATTAAATGAACGCGTGTGCTGGCAGCAGTTATCTAATTACCTTAACAAGTGCATCGGGGAGAGGCATCAAACCCCGCGGAGCAGCAGGAAAACGAGCTGCCCTGGGATAAGGGACAGGACAGGACTTTTGGAGCAAGTCCAGGGGAGAGCCACAAAGATGATGAGAGGGAAGGAACACCTATCCCATAGGGAAAGGCTGAGATAATTGGGATTGTTCAGCATGGAGAAGAGAAGCTTCAGGGAGAACTTAGAGCCCCTTCCATTCCAGTGCTCAAAGGGGCTCCAGGAGAGGTTGAGAGGGACTTTGGGCAAGGGCATGGAGTGATAGGACAAGGGGGAATGGCTTCCCACTGCCAGAGGGCAGGGTTAGGTGGGATATTGGGGAGGAATTCTTCCCTGTGAGGGTGGGGAGGCCCTGGCACAGGTTGTTCAGAAGAAGCTGTGACTGCCTCATCCCTGGAAATGTCCAGGGTGGGCAGGGCTTGGAGCAGCCTGGAAGGTGTTTGGAACATGATGAGCTTTAAAGACTCAACCCAGGCCACTCCATGAGCGTCTGAAATCCCTGCTCCCTGTGCAGGACCCACTGCCCAACTCAGCTGAGTTTGCTGAGCAGCTCCCAACTCCCACCACCTCCAGGGTAACGTGACTCAGACATTTGGGGTTTTCCTCCTGCAGAATTAATTTCCTGGAAGCCAGGGAACAGCAGTAACGAGGGAGGCTAAGACACCTGAAATTACATTTACCAGGCTACACAAGGCTGGTGCTTTTTATTTATTTCCCTTCTTTTTGCCTATCACCCCAGGCTGAGCTTAGCCCGTGGGCACCACTGTTATCAGAGAGCAGGCAGGGGGAGAGTTGAGATGGTGTTTGTGCCTGGGAACCAAAACAGACCCTCTGCACTGTTTTAATTTAATGCTCGTGAAAGTCTGCAATGCTGATTTCCTCTTTTTCTCCTTGGAATTGGTATGACAGAGCATGGCTGGTGGAAGTTTCTCTGCCTTTTATGTCAGGGCTGGCATGGAATCACAGAATCACAGAATAGTTTGGGTGGGAGGGGATTTTTAGGACCGTCTCATTCCACCCCCTGCCATGGGCGGGGACACCTTCCTCTATCCCAGGGTGCTCCAAGCCCCATCCAGCCTGGCCTTGGCCACTTCCAGGGATCCAGGGCCAAAGACTCCTCCCTCTGCAAGGGAGAGGACAACANTGCTCTGGGCACCCTGTGCCAGGGCCAAAGACTCCTCCCTGTGCAAGGGAGAGGACAACTCTTATGGGTGGAGAAGATGCCAGTTTTGCATTTTCAGATTTGGAAATGAGCAAGACCAGAGGGTTCTGGCTGCTACAACAGACCCAGAGCAGAGTCAGGGCCTGGGAGAAGTGTGAGGAAAATCCGTGATCCTATTGAAGCAGCACCCAGCTCTACTCACCATTTTGCCTTTTCTGCCCAGCCTTGACTATTTTTCCCCTCCATTTTCCTGAGGTTTCTCCATCCCTTGAGAAGCTGAGAAGCACCATCAGTCCTTCCAGCATGCTCCCTGCTCCCAGAGGCTGATCCACGATGGATGGAGGACATCAGTCTTCCCTGCTGCTGAGTCTACCACATATCAAATGCAAGCAGCACGCCGAGTAACTCATCTTTCCTGCGTGCCTACGAAGCAAAAATTAAAAGAAAATTACATGGAGAAGTCAGCAGTAAGTAGGAGGGGACGGGTTGTAATTATCTGGCTATTAATTGGCGTAAAGTTTCAGTTTAATGCTCTCAGGCCCGTGTCGCTATTTCCTAGGGAAATTTTCTCTCTATTAGTTTTGGATGAGAACTGGGATTCTCTCTGGAAGCTCTGAGTCCACCCAAAAAGGTGACTTTCAGCTTCAGTCCCCCAGCAGGTTTTTGTTTTCACACACCAAGGGATAAAACTAAGGGGTCGTTTCTAACACGGCTTCATCTGCCCAAAGTGAAGGTGGGAAGAGCCAAGTTTTACCTTTTACCAAGGATGACCCTTTTAAAATTCAGCCCACAAGCAAATGTTTGCTCCAAATACAACTGGCCTTGGTAAAAAAACTCACAGGATTGTTCCCCATGGCTTCTGCCAGCCCTGGGAATTCCCTGGGGAGAGGCGAGAAATTCCTGCCCGAGGGGCTGCTCGTCAAAACCTGCCAATTAAACAGAACCAAAATGTTCTGGGCAGTGAACATCCATCAAACCCCAGGGAGAATTTCCAGGAGTGATGCACAGGCTCCTGCCAAGTCACCTGGCAAGGGACCAGTGCTGCTCCTGCCGTGCAGGACAGGGCTGTGCCACAGGAGAGCAGGAAGCTGCAGATGTTTGCTGTTGAACCGACACACACAGGTATTCACAAAAGAGGAGGGAAGCGTGGCCTTTCCTCCTCAGGAATCCCACAGGCAGCTGGAATAAGCTGGAGCAGCAACAGCTGTGCTGTTACAAACTGGGGAAGGGCTGAGGGGGGGAGAAAATAAAAGTTTTTCGATTTTTCTTTACTAAAACAAGGTATTTCCGTGGATAAATAAAGGTGCTCTCAATTTTGCATCAGGTTTCCTCTGGAAGTCAAAGGCTTCCTTCCAAGGGGGAAAGGCAGGTCAGCCCTGCTCTGGTGGATACAAACACCCTTCAAGCTGCTCTTGCCAGGAGCTGTGGGGACCCAAAGATTTATCTTTAAGGTACAGACCCTTCTCCTTTAATTCCCAAGCAGGAGGAAAGCACTTGCTAAAGTGAGCTCAGGAAAAAAAGAAAAAAAAGGACAAAAGGGAAGTAGGGGAGAAATAGGGAAAAAACAAACAGGAAGAAACAGCGGGGGGAAAAAAGGAAAAAAAAAAAACCAAACAGGAAAGAGGATGCAGGGATTTTATACAGTTCACAGCTTGGAAGCTCAGAGCAAGGAATAAGGAATTCTCCCTTTATGCCGTGGCTCTCGGTGGACTGCAGTAACATGGCACTACATGCCTTTTGAAAAAAAAAAAAGGCTTCCACTATGGCTAATTGTCAGCATTCCAAACCCTTAAGAAGTAAAAAAAAAAATTCTGGTTTTCTCTCCATATGTCCCTCCACTTTCCAAACCCAGCAGAGCAAACTTCTCTGTGCTACAACAAAGCCTAGGAATCTTTTCTGTCACCTGGCTGCAGCAGCCAGAAGCATGAATCCCTGCACATGGCATGGGGGTTGCAATGAGATGATCTTTAAGGTCCCTTCCCAACCCAAGCCATTCTAGGATTCTATGAAAAAATTGAGGATTTTACCAAACTTCAGAGAAAATCCCCAGCTGTGGAGGCTCAGCACACTGCTCTGGAAAAGCTTTGCCACCTGTCCCAGAGGAGTCATCCCCTTTAAAATTTTAAATGATTTTTAATCCACATCTAGGTTGGTAAGTTGCTTTTTCTGTATGATTTGGTACCTCAGCAGAGAGAAGGGAAACATCAGAGGTACCAACAGCTTCCAGCATCTGCCAACAGCTATATTCACCCAGGATGGGGATGTGCTGCTGGATTCAGAGCCTGCCAGCTCCTCTGTCCGTCATCCTCTGGCTCCAAAGATCAATGTGCCATTAGAGAAAGCACCCAGGGCTGCCACTCAACACCCTGGGAAGGCACTGCAGCCTGTGACAGCCTCACCAGCAACCTGCTGGGATCGACAAGAGGATGGCAGGCTTTAAAATCCAGCAGCTTCTGCTTCCCTCCTCCCCGTCCCGAGTAAATTAACCCCGAATCTCTTTGTTTACCCTCACCCCTAATAAGCTCTCGTGGCTCACAGAAAATGGTATTCCAGGCTCTTTCCTGAGCAGGCAAGAGCCTTTGTTGCCTTTCATCCTGGGAAAAAGAAGGGTTTAGATAATCTCAGAACGCCAGAAAGTAATTTATTTTGACCTAGACTGTTTCTGCAATGTCATCTCTTGGCTCCAGCGTGTGGGGAGCATCATTAGCTGGCATTTGCACCAGGCAGCTCTGATGGGCTCCGTGCCCCTGGCACTCCTGCAGCACTTGGAGCACCCGGAGTGCCCTACCCTGGAGTGGGGACAAGGCTATGGCACACAGCTCAGGGCCCAAAAAACACCCTCCAAAGGTCTGAGCTGAGGGAGAGCCGGGCACAGCAGCTGGACGCAGGGGGTTGGGCTGGGAATTGCCCATCCCAAGTCCCTGATGCAGACGTGGGAGAGACTCCAAAGGGAATTCTGTCATAAAATCACCACAGACTGGTTTGGGGTGGAAGGAGCCTTAAAGATCATTCAGTTCCACTCCCCCTACACTTTTCACTAGACCAGGTGGTTCCAAGCCTCATCCAACCTGGCCTTGGACACTTTCAGGGATCCAGGGGCAGCCACAGCTTCCCTGGGCACCCTGTGCCAGGGCCTCAGCATCCTCATGGTGAAGAATTTCTTCCTAACATCCAGTCTAACCCTGCCCTCTGTCTGTGTGAAGCCATTCCCCCTTGTCCAAAGTCCCTCTCCGGCTCTTTTGTAGCCCCTTTAAGTACTAAAAGACTCTAAAAGGCCACAATTAAGTGATCCCAGAGCTTTCTCTTCTCCAGGCTGAACTATCCCAATTCTCTCAGCCTTTCCTCATTAGAGGCTCCCTCCCTCTAATCACCTTCCTGGCCCTCTCCTCTGGACTCACTCCAGCAGTCCACATCCCACATATCCTGGAGCAGCACCACCTCTACCCCAGTGCTCCATAAGGCACATTCAGTCCCTTCACCCTCAGCAGGAGGAAGAGATTTGCAGTGATGGAGTCTCACTGCTCTTCCTAAGCCTCTGGGTGAGTTCAACTCTTTGCCTTCGGGATGTTTTTTGCACCTTCAAGCCTGGAAAGTTTCTTTAGGAAGGAAAAGCGAAAGCAGAGAACATCACAGAGCAGGAGACAGCTCCAGCTGCTGGAACACTCTTAGGAACAGCACCATGTCAGAGTGTGTGCTCCTTCCAGCTTCCCCAGGCTGGCTCCAGCATTCCCTGGAAACCACGGACCACGATGCAAATACACTGATCTACCCACAAGTTTTGCTGCAATCCAGGCCAGGAGCTCCAAAAAACTGCTGGGAGCCCCTTTTGCAGACCCCCAAAAACCCCCCCACTGCCCAGCACAGCCTCTTAGCTCTGCCCCACCCTGGCTGCTCAGGGATTGCAATAACTCATCTTTCTGTCAACAGGGAATATTTTTAAATGTCTTCCTCCCTGCAGGCAGGCAGAAGCCTCCTCTGTTCTTCCCAGGCAGATTCCTTTTTTATTATTATTGTTATTTTTCCTCTAGATGAGGAGTTTAAATCATCCCGTCTCCTTTTAGGGTGGGGGAACGACAGTCAGAGGGCAGCCCCCAGGAAGACTCAGAATTCCTTGTGGCAGGCAGTCAGGAAGAAGAGCTGAAAGTTTGTGTGTCCAAACTTCTGGTTCAGAGCACAAAGCAAAGCTTGTCTTGCCTTTCCTTCCCCAAGTTACATAAAAATAAACCCGGGCTCCCTCCTTCTTCTTGGCAGCCAGCAGCACATCCTGCAGAGCAACCTTGTGTCCTGAGACTCTTCCACTGGGCTGTGAAAGGAGAGGAGAAGCCCAGCCAGCTCCCTGGCTGGCTCCCTCCGAGCCTTGTTTCACTCTGTGCACTTCCCAGCAGGACACCGATGCGGACAGGCATCTGGAAAGCCTGCGAGAGTTTCATCAGTGCTTTGTTTTGTTCTGCACTTTCCACGCTCGGGGTGTTATTACCAGGCTGCTTCGGTTGTGCAACAGCCCCACAAATGGCACTGGGCTGCTTTGGAGGGGGAGGAGGAGCTGGGCCACCGAAGAGCCACCGAAATCCCTGCGGTTCCTGCCGTCGCTGAAGGCCCACATCAGATGTGTTGCAGTAAAAGTCAGCAGAAAGCAAATAAACAGGCAGACAGGATAAACAGGCTCTGCAGCCTGGTGTTCCCTGAGAAAAGGAGGATTTTTTTTTCTTCCCTCTAATGCCCATCACTTTGTCAGCGAGTCTGGGTGTGCTGGGGCATCATTTGTCTCCCGGGCTTGCAGACCCAAACCACTGACGAACAAAATGTTCACTGAGCCACCTTCCCTGTGCATGGGAAGCCCCAGCCCCAGTCCCAGAGATGGGGACACCCTGCCAGGCAGCTTCATCCCCTGCTGCAAACCCAGCTGCCAACAGCTGGCCACCACCAGACCCCCCCAAGCTGCAGGGAGCCCCCATTCCACCGACATCCCGGGGTGACAAAGCTCACACACCCCCAAAAAAGCAGCACAGAGATCCAGCCACCTACCCTGGATGTGTGGAAAACACTCCATGGAGACATCCTGAGACCTCTGGAAGAAAAAGCCCAAGGGCAGAGGAGGCCTTACTCCGGGCTGATGGTTTTGTTTCCCTTTAAAGACCTGTCTGTGAGTAATTAAAGCTCCTGTTTCTAAGCTGCTTAGTATTTTAATTGATTTTCTGCACTGGCTGCCCACAGTGTAGTCACTCAAATCCGACATTTGTCTTGCAAGCCCCAAATGAGCAGCGAGGGAGAGGGACCTTCCCACGAGTCCATCGTGGTTGGAACTGGTTTGAACTGGGAATGCTCCTGGTGGGACCCCCTGGGTGCCAAATCCACGTCCTGATCTCCACTGTGGAGCAGCTCAGGGCAAGAACAGCTTCCCACCATGACCCTGTACCTGTTATTTCTCCTGAGAATTTTCTGTGGGCTGTCCATTTTCCACAGGGGAAGGAGAGATCGATCGCCTGCACGGTCAGATTCTTGTCAAGAGGAAAGTGGGAGCATGGAAACAGGGATTGATGTTTTCAAAGGAGGTGAGAATACAGCTTGCACTGAAATTCAGGAGCTATGGAGGAGATTTTTCCTGAAAAAAAAAGAAGACTTTTTACAATTTTTTAAAATTAAAAAAATTATAGATTTTTCCTATATTATAAACCTATAATTTGGGTTGGAAGGGACCTTAAGGATCATTCAGTTCCAACCTCCAGCCATGGGCAGGGATGCCACACACTAGGTCAAGTTGCTCAGGGCTCCATCCAACCTGGCCGTGAACACTTCCAGGGATGGGGCATCTACAGCCTCCAATCCTAAATCAATCCCAAACTCTTATCAGCAGAGTAAAAATCTAGGACTTGTTGGTTTTTCAGGTTTTTTTCTTCTTCTAGCAGGAGCCCAGAGCTGATGACAAATAAGCCAAGCTTTAAAAAATGAAGCTCTGGCGAGTTGGATAAAACAATCACTGTCAGTGGGATAAAATTCCTAAATCCGCAGAGTGACTGCAGGAGGTCACGTCTCCAAATCCAGAGATAAAGGCTTTCCCCAGCACGTGAAAAAAACAACACACTGCCCTTCCAGAATGCTTTTTTCTGGCTGATGCTCATGGTCTGCACCTGGAAAAAGCCTGCACATGCAGCCTCTAGCCAAACAGTCCAGGATGCACAGGGAAAATCCAGCTCCCAGGGCTGAGAGTTCTGTAAAGTTGGGAGCCTTCCTGCTGGAGGGATGCATTCCTCTGTGCCACAGACAGCCTGAGCCTCCAGCCTCCTCCAGGAATTTGAAAAGAAGCCATGCATATAATAGGTGCACATTTAGCATGAAAGGAAGATGCTTCACAGAGGACAAATATTAAACTGTAAAATATATCAAGAGACGTTTCCCGGGAACACTGAATTTAACCTGGCTCTGAGCTGAGCAGGAAGCTCCCAGGAGCTACGGCTGTGTCTCGTGGAGGAGCAAAAACCTGGAGGAGGCTCTACAAGAGAAACCTGCCTGGATTTCCTAGGGATGTCAGGGAAAAGGGCCAGGGCAGGACCCTTCTCTGCTGTCAGCTTGGTGGTAACACTGTCACCAGGTGTGCGAGCAAAGGGACCTCAGTGTCACACCCCAAGTCCATCCAACCCATCTCCTGCCTGGGCTGTGCTCATCAGCAGAAATATTGGGAAAGGGAATAAAAATAGAGCAAGTCCAACACACTCTCACAGCAGCCTGCTCTTTCCATACTCAGAGCCAGATGCTGACTTTCAGCTTCTGTTTAAAGTCTGATGCTGGACCCTTTCTTTGAATTTGAATTCTGCTGGAGCCCAGTAACAATCTGGAATTCCAGAAGACCCTGCACGAAGCTGTTTGACACTTCAACCCCATTATCTGCACGGCAGTGCTTGTTTTAGGTTCTAAAGTACGTGAGTTGTAAACCCAGGTGAGGAGCAGCAATGCTGGTAAATGGAAATCAATCCCATTTCATCTCAATTTCCCACTAAAATGGGAAATAAAATCCACATGGGAAGCCCCTCTTGGGCAAGAAGGAGGCCTTTACTAAGGTGACTTCACTTGGTCACATGAAGCCCAACTCTTCCACTAACACAAAGCCCTTGTCTCTCTTTAGCAAGTGGGAATCTCAGAAAAGAGCGCCAAAACCCTGAATGTATTTTCTTACAGTGTATGTGGGACCCCAGCAAACAGTTCTGGGTTGTTTTTGGTTTTTTTTTTCTCCTTTAAAATAGCATGAGACCATCTCAGGACCTCCCACGCCCTTATCTCTCTGCATGCTCATCCATCATCTTCCAGCTGTTGAAACTCTGAGATTGTTATTTGGCTTTCAGAGCACCAAGCTCTTTGCTTATCTCCTTCCTCCTTCTGTTCTCTACACTTCCAGGCAACCTGGTAAGGAGACCTGCATTTCCCTGAGAACAAAAGTTTAAGCCACTTATCTAGAGCAAACTGCTGTAGCTCTCTTGTTTTGGCTGATACCAGGCTTTATTTAGGGAGGCAGATCAGAATCCCTGCAGTCTGGGTGTCTGCTGGAGAAGAATTTGGTCTGCCTCGGTTTTGGAGACCTGCAAAGGAATTTATCCCTTCCCACTGTCCACGCTGGGAACCAGCACTGCTGGAACACGACCATCTACCCTCAGTGGATTGCCCCTTGTCCCTTCCTTTGGTACTGACACAAGCAGAAGGATTCCCCCAAACTGTGCAGCAGGGAAAACGGATCCCCCAGCATCGCCAGCAGGGCTTTAAATGAAAAATAACCCCATGCCATGATTTTCCTGACTCAGGAAAGACATTGCCACACCTGTTGTATTCCAGAACTGCTTTCCTCACCAGCACAGAGGATGGAGAGCTGTGTTTTCTCCTTTCCACAAGAGATAGAACAAGTCATGCAACTCCCACCAAGCCAAAAGGCTCCAAGCAAATGGGTGTTTGTCTCCTCAGGTGTAGGGCTTTTAGCTGAAGGCATCCCTTGGTGATTAAAAGGTCACGAGAGGCAGCTGGAGCTTTTCTCTACCTGTTGTAAAGGCTGCTGCAAAAACACAAAAGGAGTAAATGCCTGACAGGTGCTTGTATTTGTGGAGATGCCCACCACAACAGCTGTGAGTTATGGCCCTGTAGTTCCTCTGAGGGGTCTGAGGGACAGCCTAACACCTGAAAAGCCCTTTAGCAGCTTGGTGGCCAAACCTGGGTGGAAGCAGAGGGGATGTTCTCCCTCCCCTCCATCCTTCCTCACCCTTCTGATACATTCCTTTCCACTTCTATTTCAATAACACAACCTGGCTTTCCAACTGGCTTGGAAAACACTGGTATTTATTCCCTCTCTTGGGTGAGCACTGACCTGGCAAAGCCTCGTGGATCATACGGATCAAACCAATGGGGAAGACACCACTGGATTCAGTAAATATCCACTGGATTCAGTAAATATCCACTGGATTCAGTAAATATCCGTGCTGGAACAAGCAGCCAGCTGTGAAAGCAACCAAGAGGGAGAAAACAGGTTTCTCTTGGCTTGCAGAGGGAAGGAAAGAGACGATGCTCAGGGACAGCTTGGCAGGGAGCTGGATTTGGAAAGGGGACAGAGGGAAGTTTCACGCCCATGACGTGACCAG
Organism: Daphoenositta chrysoptera; assembly: GCA_013397915.1. Classification (NCBI taxonomy): domain Eukaryota; kingdom Metazoa; phylum Chordata; class Aves; order Passeriformes; genus Daphoenositta; species Daphoenositta chrysoptera. Next base: position 201,513 of record VZRO01003321.1, on the reverse strand, counting down.
GGCTTTGCAAATGCCACATTGGCCTTTCCAGCCTGCACAGGGAAAATCAGTTTTCACACCTAAGAGCCTTCTTCCACAAGCTGTCTAATGACACTTTCACAATTAGCAGGCTGCTCTGAAAGGGAGTGACTGCTCCATCTTCTCCAGCTAAGATTCCTTCCTCACACAGTCAGTGGAGCACAGGGTTATTTTCCAACACTTGCGAGCACCAAAGATGAAGCTGAAAATTAAAATGAGCCAAAGCAGGCCTGTGCTTCCCCCCTCCCCACCCCTTTTAATAAAGCTACTGAATATCATGTTCTCAGCATAGATTAACCTAAGCTTTGCTCCCAATTATTGTTTCGCTCTCCTAAGTACAGAAGCAAGGAAGGGGCTTGACAAATGAACCCAGCTCTGCTGTTAAGCTGCACTTCCACTTCTGCAAGTTTGTCTGAATCCTTATTGCTCAGCGAAATCCTCCCTCACACAAATCACTGGCTGTGTATTCCCAAGGCTTTTTACTGCACTCGGGACTCCAAGTCAAGTATTTTTCATTTTTGGTTTGTGGGACTGTGAACCCCACGGGGTGAATTCAGACAGGTTTCCTTTGCTTTGGCTCTTGTCCCAGACCCCTACAAAGAGCCCACAGCTCCTATGGGGTCATGCAGGACACACATGGGGATGAACTATGCTAGAAATAGATTTTCCTCGCAGTGGAAAAGTGAGACTTCTGCTGGAGACCGGGTTATTTGGGGACTTGCTTGTTACCACTCAGTCCTGAACACGGTGATGAAATTAAAACAGAAAAGGGAAGAGGGAAAGGATTGCACTGCTCAGGGCTACGATACCTCCAAAGCCTGGCTCTGGGGAAAGCTCTTGATCTCTCAGACCAACAGTGGCCCCTCTGCAGACAGGCAGCAGGGGAAAATCCAGCCCATCAGCTCCTCCTGGCCCTTCTCCCAGCACAAATCGAGGCAGCTGTGGTTAGAGCCGGGGCTGGAGAGGGGCATGTTAAGGAATGGAGGGATCCCACTCTTTGCCCTGTCAGGCTGATCAGACCCACCCGCTCCTCCCGACTCTGGGAACGCTGCCCTGTTCTCCCTGCAGCTCTCTGTGATTCCCAAGCCGTGTAGGAACAAGTCTCAGCTGGTTTCACAGCCTGGCCAGAGGTTTAGGTGGGGAGTGGCTGTTCAGGTCCGTGAGGATGACCCCCTGCCTCGGGTATTTGCTGCACAAGCCGGGAGCTGCACTCGGAATTGTCCATGATCCTCTTCATCCATTCTCAGGCACTGCATGGGGTGAGACAGGGGGTTGATTGCAGCTGCTCACAGCAAATGTAAGGCTCCAGCACGGCAGGAACACTCCTTGGGAAACCGAAGGATGGGGAAAATAAAAGTATAACATACGGCAAATTAGCCCCATCATCGTTAAAGGCTGGAACACAAGGGCATTCAAGGTGTGCCACAACTTTGGATAACCCTGAGCCAGGTGTCTGAGGGTCACAGAATGGTTTGGATTGGAAGGGACTCCAAAAATCATCTCATTCCACCTTCCACTACACCAAGTTCCTCAAAGCCCCATCCAGCCTGGCCTTGAACACTTCCAGGGATGGGGCAGACACAGCTTCTGCAACTTAGGGAGAGGGAAGGGAGTTGCAGGGGTATTGGTTGTTTGCCTTGCCTAGAACAGAGGCTCTGACAGTAAAATCATGGCAGCAGCTGGATGCTTTTAGTCAGGAAAGAAGGCAACTCAGACCTCCCTGAACTTCATCCTATAGGAAACAAAAAGAAGTTGTCCATGTTCTCCCTTCTCCATCCCACTCTGTGAGACCCAGAGTGTCCTTTATGGATACACTGAGGAGTGTGAAGGTGACTGTACCTAAGAAAAACACACTCAGACACATGATTGCTCCCTTTGCCAGTAATATGTTACTACTTTCTAAGGGGTGCTTTGCAAATTGCATGATCCAAGTCCATTTAAACACGGGGAGAAAGCCAGGACATGTCTGATCCCTCTTTGGAAATATCCAAAGGGGTACCTCAGCAGCTCATCTGCGGGTGGTAGATAAGGTGTTCGTCTCACAAGCTGCTCCAAAGTGAGCACAGCAGGGTAAGTTCAAGATCAGGACTTGGTTTAAAACCTTTTTCAGCCTCAGGCCTGGCAGGGAGCAGTTCTTCAGTCTCTGGTGATTTGCCAAAAGGCCCATTTCTTGCTGCTAACAAGATAAGTGAGTGTGCAAACAAGCAGCACGAGCACCTGCTGGTGCAGGGACACCTCTCCCAGTGGAAGGATTTCTTCTCCTGTCCTGCTGCCCCTTGGCTACTCCATGAAACATCACCACACTGGCCAAGGTAGCAGACCTCATCAAAAGCAGAGCATTTTTAAAGAGGAAAACATCCTAGTAATAAATAGGCAGGACTTGCAGCCCTGAGCAGTCCACCTGAATAAATTGGTGTTGTCTGAGAGCTGCCCAAGAAGAGACTTCAGGGAAGGAAGAAGTTGGCACTGGTTGTTAAAATAGGACTCTGTTCATAACCCATCCTAAAGGATCCCCACATCTTTCAGCCAGGCCCAAACAAAACACAGATTAGAGGCTTGGTTTGACTCCTGTTAAAGGCATTCTTTTCCACTGACTTCTGCAGAGCTTGGATCAGACACAAAAAGGGAGTGAGGTGTCAATACAGTACCAATTCTTCAGACCCTATGACCTCATTAGCAGAGCAGTGTAAAAAATCACACCCCAAAACCAATGCTTTGGAAGACAACAAATTCATCTCAAGGTGAATCAAAATGCTTCATTTTACCCTCAATGTGGGGGTTTGTTTCTGATTTCAGTTGATTTTTGCGTGTTTCTTTTAAATAATATTTTTTTTAACTGAAAAAATGAAAACCCAAGTTACCTCCTTCACTGGTGCCCTATTTCCAAACTCAGATAAAAATCCTGGGGAAAAACCCTCCTGACCATCTTTCTGTGCTAAAGCTCCACGGCCCAGGGTGGTGAGTCCCAAAGTGATGTCAGCAGGAATGAAAAGTGGAAGCAGGGCTGGGGGTTTGAGTGCCAGGATGTGGCATTGAGTCAGCACTGGGATATTGCTGCTTTCCAGCAAAGCACCTGAGGCCAACTTGGGAAGAGTCCAAGAGCTGGTTTAGGTGGGGCTGAGGTATTCACATGGGAAGGGGGGCGGTGACTCCCGTTTTGGCTGTGCCAATCTCTTCCCTCCCCTGTCAGCAGTGACGGTCACCTGCTTCACTACACTTTTGGCACTGAACATTTCCCTCCCCCGTAACACATTGGTATTTTGAACTGCAACCATGTTTCAGAGCACACATTACCCTGCCCTGCCCCTGCCAGAAAGAAGGGAGGAACTTGGAGTTGGTTTAGTTTTGGAAAGCGCTGCCAAGCCCACCACTGCCCATGTCCCCAAATGCCACATCTACACTACTTTCAAATCCCTCCAAGCACGGTGACTCTACCTGAACAGCCCGTTCCAGGGCTTGACAACCCTCTCCATGGAGAATTTTCCCCGATATCCAACCTAAAGCTCCCCTGGCACAACCTGAGGCTGGCTGCTCTCACTGTAGGGCTCCACCATGGGTGGCTGACGGTGCAGTCAGAATTTTGTCTGGCCAAGCAGCACAGCCAAAGCTGGAGCCCAGCCAGGACGAGGGGCTCATGCCTTTTCCACCCGCTCCAGCCAGACATCCCAGGAGCTCATTAATGACTGCATGTGACCAGCAGCAATAATTAATCACCAAAAGTTGTTATTTCTCAAAGCCAAGTCATGTTCTGTCTCCATCATGGGCTTGACAGCAGTCAATAACAGCGCTGGCAATTAAAGTTAGGCAAGATCTGATTAACAAGATAATGTTCAGTGATCATCATGCATCTGTGTCGAATCCAACCACAGGGCTTTTTTTCCTTAGCTGGTAATTTTCATGTACCAGGAGGAACAGTCAGATCGTCAGCTCAAGACTACTTTAAGCAGCTGAACTGGGCTCCAGTCACTGCACTCCTCAGACCCCTTCGGGGGAGACAGGGATTTAGGGAATGTTGGCGTCACTAGTGCCTCGTACCCTCTCCAGCCAGCAGTGCCAGGGACTTCAGGAGCCATCCCCACAAAATCTCACCATGGCCCAATTCCGTAACCATCCCTGGATTCCAATATGTAAATATAGTAAGAGGATTGCAGAGAAGAGATTTGTCTTGACTAGGAGATCAGTTTTAGATCAAATTTGTCTAAGTGGGAAATGCTGCTGGCGAGGATGTGACCACTTCAATTAGCTCGTGAGTGCTTTTCTGCATCTCTGCTCCCACGCCAGGCAGAGCTGGCACAGAGGAGCTGGAGAGACGCTGAACTCTGAAGGGCAGGGCAGCACAAGCAGCCCCTGCTCACCGAGAGGTGTTTCAGCTCTGAAGCAGCAGCAACTGAACGTTTCCGTGCAGTATCCGCATGTTTCCCAAGCACAGATTTCCCACACCTCCTCCCTGAACTCCGGTGCCCTGCTCCTCCCTGTTCCCTGAGCTCGAGTGTCTCCGGGGAGCTGGCTGCTCGTGGTGCTGCCAGCTGTGCCACCAGGGCACTGGGACAGGAGGAAAGGGATTGCACAGGTCAGAGCAGGAATCCGCCGCCAACACTTCGCTGCCTCCTCCATCACAGTGCGCCAGGCTGTTCAGCGAGCAGCGTGTGCCTCACCGTCACAAACACTCTCCAGAAATTAAAAATAAATACATCTCAAGAAGGGATTGAGATGCTCCTAAGGGAAGCAGAAATAAGGAAAATAACACCTGCATCAGAAGGTTTTTGGAGAGAAGTAACCAGAGCGGGAATTCCTCCGTGCATTAACGGTTAGTGCGAGGTCACTTTGATGTGTGGAGCGCTGAGAGATGCAGGACTCTCCTTCGGGGAGCTCTGATATTCCATCAAACCTTTAATCTCCTTGCAGGGAAATGGGCAGCAGGCACCCACTTGTATTTCGAGGGTGCAATGCAAGGGGCACCCACAGGCATTCCAGCCGGGAATTCCACCCAGCCCCGCACCTCTGAACACTCACGGGGAGTTCTCACAGCCTTCTTCCTTCAACACTCTTAATGAAATGCAAGCCAAAGCAGCTTCTCCACCACTTTGTGTCCAAGCTCCTGCTCATCCAAGGTTTAATGCCACCATCTGCCTCCTCCAGATGCCCAGGATCCCAGCATCAAGCACCTTTCCAGCCTCGGAGGGGTTTCCCCCACTCCAGGCTCCCCAGTTCGGGCAATTCCAAAGACCTTGGAGACACAAAAGGCTTCCTGGCCAGGGAAAGCCCCAGGATGTTCCTCTTCAGCATGTGTCCAACCTTCTCCTCCATTCAGCCAGGTAAAGGCAAAGCAGGAGGTTCTTGGGCCACCAGGGAAAGGCCAAAACCTTTATTTCAAACCCTGAGGAATCTCAGAGTGAAAAGTTAGGGCAGGGCTCGGCTTTTTGTTCAACATGTGCTGCCTGTGCCCTGAAGGATGGGACTTCTAGACTTATTTGGAATATTATAATAGTGCCTTTGTGCCATTTGAAACCAAATCAAAGAAAATGTTCATAAATAGCCTGTGTTAAAGATGGATCCATTTATTTTTTCCCATCCAATTTCCATTCCTTCCCTTTGCCGCATTTGCTAATTATCCAGTATGCATTTGCTTAAAGAAAGCGTTTTTCTAGCCTTCATAATCCATCTTCCCATCCTAATGGATCTTGTGGTAAAGTCATTACAGAGACTTTATGAAATCACAGTTATTTCCATGACAACAGTGATGTAATAAAGGTGGGATTATGACATTACTGCAAGATCGAGCTGAAGGACAGGATGGATTTGTTTACCCCAGACAGGGCAAGGAAGAGACTTCATTCATCCAATGCTTCTAAAAATGCCTAAGGTCTCCTAATGGAAGGGACATTTTATATCTGATTTTTTATTTTCTTTTGTTTTACACTTATTTATGAGGGCTCCTTTGCAAGTGCACGTAGTTTAATAAGTTTGAGAGGAGCAGCCTTGCCAAGGATATATGTACCCATCTCTGTGAAGGGGAAGATCATCCCTGCAAATCTCATGGCTCTTACCTTTCCTGAAAGACACCAGTGCCTGCTGGGGAAGGGTTTTCCACCAGTTTAAAGGACCAGCAGGACAGAATTTTCCCCTTTCAAGGGTGACTGGCCTAAGCTGCTTTCTCTTCAAACTTTTTAATCAAGAAATCACCTGCCGATGGATCACAGCATGGGTTGGCTCCCCATGAAATTAGGTTTGAAAATGGTATTACACCCCTGTATTCTCCTTCAGGGAAACAAAACCAGCCTGGGTCTGGCCAGCAAATTCCAAGCCAAAACCCATTTTTCTCTTAAACCAAGACACACCAGTAAAGTCCCTCTTGAAGTGATTTTTAGCTTGCACGCTCTTGAGCAATCACAGAATAAACTTAGGTGAAAATGACACAGCAATTCCTAAAGGATCAGAGCATGGAACACCACGAGACAGCTTTGAAGATAGCTGGGGTTTCTGGTTTGTTTTTTGCAAGGAGAAAAGATGAATATTTCATATGGTACATGGTTCAAAAGCTGATTAATGTTTCAGTGTGTGGAAAACCAAGCTCAAGAGACAAGTTTCCTCATGTAAAATTCTTTAAGCTGGCAGCAGGACTTGTATGGCCAACTTCTCCGAGGGTGTATTTTGTTTAACCCCCTTTAAAACCACTCCTGCCAGTGGCTTGGTGCTCTGAGAGTGGGGTTAGCTCAGGGCTTGACCCCCAAATGTGGGGATATCCTGCTCTGGTGTTCCCAGCTCCCTCCCCTCTGTCACTACAGCCAGGCCAGATTATCCAAAACACTTCTCCTCCCCTATTCCTGCCTGACCAACAGGATGTTATCAGGCACCCTCCTGCTGGAGGGACCTTCTCTGCTTCCTTACGAGCTGGTGAGGAGCTGTAACCTCAGTACACCTAATACATAAATATACAGAGGAGATCCCAAACCTGCCCTGCTCTGAAAGCTCCTCTGCTTCCAGCCCAGCCTGAAGCAGCTGCTTCAGCTGGTCCTGCCCCAATTCCCGCTCCTCTAAGCCTTCCCAACATATCTTCATTGACAGAAGGGAAACACCGTAAGGCCACACAGACGTGTTAATGAAATGTGAATTATTAACTGTGGCGTGCTAAGGGAGATAGAAGGGGGGGATGTCATTTTGCCATTAATATGTAAAATGGGCACCTCTCCCTCCTTTTGCTGGAGGGGAAGAGCAGACTCCAGCCCGTGTCCCATTCCAGGGCCAGGATGGGTAATGAGATAACACGATTGCTGTGTCTCTCGCCCTTTTTCTTTCTTTCTTCCGCGATAAAAGGACAGAGGGAAATGCACACAATTAAAAGGAGGATTCCAATCGGCCTGGGAGAGATTCAATGAATAATAATGGACCTCCAGCTGCTAATGTGCTTAAGGACTTCCAAGTCTCAAGTGTCTAACCAGCTTAAGGGTCCGTACCACAGACTCCATTTCTATCTGTTAATGGGAAAGGCAGGAGCAGGAGGGGGGAATCCTGCCCCTGATTACAGATGGGATCACTGAGCCCTTCAGGAGGACAATGTGACAGCAGCAGAAGAGTAAAGTCAACTTAACAGTGCCCTCAAAGCCCACACCAAATCGGGGCTGAGGAAGGTCCCTGCTTAACAACCCCCGTGTGGCACCTATACACTTGTAGTCACCCCAAAATGCCTCAGAAGAGGGTCCAAGATGCTGCTAGAATAAAACCAGCTTCTACCGTGCAGCTCCTGGGGAGGGGAAGGTCTCTGCTGTGGTGTGACTTGCAGTGCCTGCTCATCTCCCACACCTTCCCTGCAGAAGGGACAGGAGATGTACCACATGCATGACAGCCAAAGCCACACGAAAATGTCCACCTGAAGATTGTCAGAGCTTTTTTTTTTCTGGCACTTCCCTTGTTTTTTTTCTCTCTCTCATGAATGTTTCTGTCTCTCTTTCACAATCCATTGACTTTCCCCCTGCAGTCTCCCTTCCTGGACACCCCCTGACCAAGACGGCCTCCTCTCCTTGGCCCTCTCAGGTTTTCACCGTGCTCATAAGTTTCCATGGAGGATCAAGGAAAAGACTTGCAGAGGGGAAGAGCAAAAGACAACACAGAAAGCACTGTCCCAGCCTTGAGTTCTCCATGAAGTTGTGTACCCTTCCTCCCCATCCAAAGGTTATAGGGTAACCATCACAGATTCAGGGAACAGCAGCTTCAGAGATGATCAAAGGAGCAAGGAATCTTAGCTAGGTAAGGGCTCCTCAGCCCTGGAAAGGGATATGACAGAGATCTGAGAATCACAAGAAAAGCTGTTTCCATCTCTCCTGAGCAAGGACTGGGGGCATCAGAGGAAGCTCACCAGTTCAGAACAAATGAAATAAGCTATTTTTGTACCCAGCCTGTCTCTATGCCATGGGACTCCTTAACAGAGGATCTGTGCCTGCCTGGAGCTCAGAAGAGTTCATTAAAAAATCTGAATTTTTCTTACCAAGAGCTTTTGTGCGGAAGCTGTTATGTACAAACACACGGCTCGTGGGTGAGGAGGTCCCTGATCTACAAACCACAGGAGAAATATTCTGGAGAATCCCCACTGCTGTTGACCTGTACTCACACAGGTTTCCAGGAACACATTGCCAGAATCAGAGACAGGATCTTGTGTTTGGGGTACGCCCGGTCTGACCCTGCATGACTCTTACCGTGCCTTCACACCTCGCTGGTTCCAGACAACACATCCCCTCTCCTCCAGCGCTGGGGGAAACCTGCCGGATCTGTAGGCAACGGCAAGATGTCACAGGCAGCGGGAAGATGGATTGGAATTTAACGGGAATAGCTGCTGGCAGCGGGCAGGGAGGAGGGAACGGTTGCATAAGGCAGCACCGGAGACTCCCAGTCCCTGGTACAGCACTCAGACACAAAAGGGTTGAAGGAGAGAAGTTGTGTAAGGTCGGCCACGTGTCGGCCCTACATGGCTGAATCATGCAAGTTTAAAGCCTTCAAAGCAGGATGAGATCTTGGCGCAGCCACGTGCGCGCTCCTTCCTTCAACCCGGGGTTGGGAAAACAACGGGAGAGCACAAGCGAAAGCAGAGCGGCGTAATTAGCTAATTAGGGGAGCTGACTAATCAGCTAATTTACAAAGGTTTCTCATTGTTGTTCACGGAGAAGGAATTCTGGAGAGCTCTGGCGTGGAGCGAGGTGGAGCCCACCGGGCGCTTTGCGTAAAGCAGGGCACGTTCAAAACCCACGGGGGTGGGTTAAGCCCTCGGCGTCTCCTCAGCCTGACTGGTTTTGTGCTGCTGAGGGACAGAACCAGCCCTGCTCGTGCTCCTTCAGCTGCTCTGGCTGCTCTTCTGGGCAACAAGCGGGAGAGCAGAAGTTCTGCTCTGTTTTGAGGGAAAGGGAGATTTATTTGCGCAGAACTCAACAGCTCTGTTTAACCTTCTCCTAAACACTGCCCGGGCAGCTGAGACAATTCAAGCGGTGAAACGAGATCATCTAATGAATGTCCAGGGTGGAACAAGGCTGCTGCTTCCCTCTCCTTTGAAAGGCTGCTCAGCCCGGTGAGACCAATGACAATAAAAAGATATTTAAGTTGGGAAGGGAGGCGAGAAGGCGAGAACACGGATGCCCAACCTGCAGCTCTACCCATCTCTCCTTTCTTTCCCCGTTCCCTTCCCCTCCAATGTCCTTGTGCATCTCCAGCAGCAGTATCACACTGCTGCTCTTCCAGCCAGGATGGATATTTGAACAGCCTTGGATCAATATTTGTGCAAAGGGAAAGCTCGTGCATTACAGGGCTACGAATTAACCTCTTGTCCCGTATCCACACTGGCACACGGGGCCTGCAGGAGCAGTGGATTCCCCAGGGAAAAGTGGGACACATGTCTCATAACACAGGGAAAGGAGAAAGAGTAATAATAGATCCAACCACAGCTCACACGCTTTTTTACATTTCTCCCTCAGGTTTGGGGTGGGGATAATAGCTTTTCTTAATTAGCATCCTAACCTTTTCTAAACAGGTTCAAGGGCGTCTTGGCAGGCTTGGGAAGTGGTGTGAAAGCAGCACTGAGTAACAGCAGCAGAATTAGTCAGGTGCAAAAGGATCTTGCTTTTTCTTTCTGGGGACATGATTAGGGCACCAGTAATGAGAAACATGAAGAACATCCAAGGCTGCAGAAACTTGTTTTTTTTTTTCCCCTTGTTAAAAGGAAGCATTACCTCAGAATTGCATGCTCAGGGGTGGAAAATATTTCTCACAGCAGAAAATCATTGATCCCAAAGTCCTGCCTGAGCTGTCCTGGCTGTCACCAGCTGCACCCGAGTTTGGCAGATGTCAGGTGTGTCCCTATTGCCCATGGAATGAGATCCATGGCCAAGGCAATCCTTGCTCCTCAAGGCTGGGCTTCCTTCCCCACCTACACTTCTACAGACACGTGGATGCACCAACAAAACAGCTTTGCCTTGGACTACTCAGCCCACGCTCCACACGATCCCAGCGGGGTTCCCCAGCAGCCTGGTCCACAAATGCTGGAAGATATTTGCAAAACTCCTCCAGTGTTTTTTCCCTGTCTGAATCACCCTTCCTGTCTCAAAGCAGTGATGGATCAAGCGTTGTGCCAGATTTGCTGTCCCACTTCTAGACAGCTTTCAGAAGACTGTGTTGATTCCCTGTGTTGGATTCTCCACCCAGCCTTGCTCTGACAACCTTCTGAAGAGGAGCTGGAGGTTTCCCTCACAGCTCCTTTCCACACCATCACAACTTTTACCTCAGCTGGACACAGCCAATGCCTGGATCCGTGCAATCACCCTTCCCTTTTCCAGCCTTGCAGCACAGCAGTGGGACAGCAAGGGCTTGGATTGTGGCTGTTCACCACATGGAAACAAAGGAATTGCCAAATTCACCCCAGGAGGAAAACGAGCAAAGACATTTATACAAAGAGAAGGGCTTTTGGCTCCTTCAGTCTGAAGGGCCAGACACTCAGTGGCGCTTGCCCCTGCTTTTCCCTCACATCATTTGCCATATTTAGCCTCCTTTCATCCTGCCTTGCCATCACACTGAGCAAAGGGGGCATGGCACTTGCCTAGTGAGGGAATGGACGAGATGAATTTGCTCACTGAATAATGAAATGTGTTTTGTCCTCCTGCTCAGCCTCTATCTGGGTCTTGTTTCTGGTTTGTAGCAGAGACTCCCCTTTTCTCCACCTCTTTTCCAAACCCAAGGAAACCGTTTTGTTTGGGTGGGAAATACAGTTTCAGAAAAACAAAAATATTTTTGACTGTCAGAGGAATTTGCAGGCAGAAGGGCGCCGATTAATCTACATTATAGTGAAATTAGCCTGATATTAAAACGATAGGAGGATGACAAGGGAGAGATCAGCCTCTAATGTCCTCATTAGCCAGTGGTGCTCCTTGTGAGCTTTCCATCAGGAGAAGGAAGCTGTCTGGTTGCACTTCATTAGCACCTGAGTTAATGACAGATAAGGAGGCGGGGAGATGGGCTGTCCCCCCACCCTTCCTGCCATTCCCCTCCACAGCTCCTGGATGGGAGCTGATGTTTCCCTTGTCTCCTGTCGCTCCTCTACTTGTAATGGCAAGACAGGTGGAACACGATGCGTTTTTCCAAACAATACGTGCCAGTGGTGTTTTCCCTGGAGCCCAGGATAATTTGAGCAGTGCTGAGCTACAGTGGGACCCCTGCTACTCCTGGCACATGTAGATGGAGTGGAGCTACACTGAGGAAATCTCCCCTGAGACCCTCACAAACTCTTCCTGCTCCCCTACAACTCCCTGTGTCCTCCTTTTCTCCTTCGCCTTCAAAAGATTTTTGCCCTCTCTCCCTCCTGTGTTGAATTTTCACCCCTCTGCTTGCTGGCAGCTGCTCAGCTCCCTCAGCAACTGTTCTGATTCTCTCCTCTCCTTCTGCCAGCCCTGGCTGTCTATTTTATTGTTAAACTTTGGGTTTGGTTTTGGGTTTTTTGTAACATTTTTTAGACTCCACTGATGCCAGGTCAGATTGTCTGTTAGCACAACACCAAGTTACCAGTAGATGAAGGAGGACTCACAGGGAAGACAAAAAGGAGAAATATCATCACTGCCATAAAAAAAACCCCAAAAATACCCCAAAAAAGTTGAGACTTTCCCAGAGAGGATGCAGAATTGCTCAAGGGTCTCCCTCCAAAAATGCCACTGGCCTGCAAGGTAGTAGGATTCAGACATATGGCAGTAGAGATAGGAACAACTTCAGTGAGAGCTGGGCATTATCTGTGGAGGTGCAGGGCACATCTGCCTGAAGACATGAATTATGCACAAAACCAGGCACAGGGACAGCTTGGAGGTGAAGATGGCAACAGCTTTGATTTGTGCTTCTGAAAGGGCCCTCCAGCATCAGCTGGAAGGGGAACACAGAATCATGGAATATCCTGAGTTGGAAGAGACACACAAGGATCGAGTCCAGCTGCTGGCCCGGCACAGGACATGCTCTTCATGGAGCACACGGAGCAGGGATAGGATGGGAGGATGCACATGGACCTCTGCTGGGGACTGCAAGCTGCTGGCAGGTTATGTATGAGCAGATCTAAACCCATCCTTTGATTCCTGCCTTTTCCCTGAGCATCCTCACTTGGCCTTGGCCGGAGACACATTCCAAGGTGAGGTGCTCCTTTGATTTTCCCAAATCAGCACACCTTTCATAGGAAGTGAATTTCAGCCTCCTTTGGCAGCAGGGAGAGATGTGGGGCCTGGAGCAGCACTGCCAGCATTGCTGCAGTCCCCAGGGAATGCATCCTGCATGCAACCCCAAAGTTTGGGGAGACAGAGCCCAGGCAGTGCCAGGGAAGGAGATCTGCCCAGTGGAAACCTGCCAAAGAGGGACAGTGCATGAAACACGGGGTCTCTTCCCACCAGGACACGCATTAGAGGATTGGAAATGCTGCACTGGGAAGCAGCAGGAAAGCTGTGAAGTGAGAGCTGTCCAGAGAAGCTGTGAGTAAAATCCAGTTCTATTGAACGTTTAGAAGTCCTTACGGATTGTTTAGGGGTGAGGATGAGCTCCAGCAGGAGCCAGGATTAGAGATGGGTTGTGCCACACGGGGAGCTGCCAGGCAGGTCTGTGCCACACACCCCTCTAAAGAGCATCCCTCCTTTCCATGCCTAGAACCTGCAGCTTTGCAGGAATGGCTGGCCTGCATCAGAGCATTCCTGGGAAGCCTTGCTGGTGCATGGCATTCTTCCTCGGGAAGGAGGAGACTCTGCAAAGTCACTGGGAACAAGCACACGAGGTAAAGCCAGGTTACTACAGCTGGAAGGGGTTTTTGGACCTACAGGCTATAGGTTTTTTCCCTCTCTGAAACTCACAGAAGACCCTTCCAGACCCAAATGTTCCACACATCAGTACCGCCACTCGTTTATCTCCACATTTACTCCAGAACTGCACTTCACAGTCCCTCCTTCACAACCACCCCCACTTCATGGACTGCCATAAGCAGGGAGACAGGCACCCACGTGGGCACCCAGCCAAAACGATGGGTCACTTTTTCCTGCATCCTGGAAAGAGCAGCTGGAGGGGGGACAGAAGGCGGCTTTGTGATTAAACACCATCACAACACGGCAGGTCCTGCAAGGCGAGCCCTGAGCTCGTTTGGCTGTCCCTGGACGGAGTTTGCTGGAGGTTTGGGGTGCTCTAGCAGCACTCCTTTCCCAGATCCAACAGCCCGGCTCAGCCTGCACCGGGACATGAGCAACACAGCTTTGCTTTGGGCTCCTTCCCAATCCCAGTGTCCCCGGACCGCCCCACGCTGCTCTGCTGCCCCTTCCCTCCCTCCCACGTGCTCTCCCCCCTCCTTCCCTTGTTCCTTTTAATTAGCAACTTCTTCTTTGTTCCCTCTAATTAGGCGGGGTGGGGGCAGGCGAGGGGAGGGCGAAGCTGCTGTCAGCCAGATGAGTTATTTTCACCACGCACGAGATCAAAGGCTGGGAGCTCCCGGCTCGTCCTTAATTTGGGCAGCGTCTTTGGGCAGAAGCCTCTCTTCTTTGTGGTTTCTCCACGGACGGTGGTTGGGATGCTGGGCTGGAAAGGGAGGGCTGAAACCGGGAAGGGGGGGGGCTGGGAGAAGGACTTTGCCTTGTCTCCTTTGGGGAAGAACTCGAGGAGGAATTTGGGTGGCACCCGGAGTGGGCGTGTGGGCACATTGGGCAGGTTTGCTGATGCCCAAGGTGTAAAACTTGATGGTCCAGACACTCCCCTCAGGGAGAGGGACAGGAGCAGGTTTGATGTGGATGGGGCCTGCAGCTCTGCCGGGGTTTTAATGGAGACACAGCGCTAATTATGGGAAAGTAAAGGCAAATGTGGGAAAACAAACCACTCAGGGATTTGAGAAAGAGAGGCCTTAGCTGAAGGTATGTGCAAAGGACCACGGTATAATGTCATTTTTTCCAAGCAGTCTAGCAGTGGGTCTGTTTTGAGGGGCAGAACACATTCCGGGGTGCCAAAGCTTCCAAGGCGTTTCGCCTTCATTTAATTTTTAATTTGCATCTAGCACCACAATATTACAGGCCTGGACATTTCCTCATCCTGAGCTCAGTCACCTCACTCCAGGGATTTATACCTTAGGGCTGGAATCTCTGTAATTGTATCTCTTTGGGTCCATGGCACTGTAACAGGGTGATGTTCTTATTTTACAAAGCTTTATCCTATTACTAAAAATGCTTTAGAACCTCTCTGTCTCACAAGCCACACTCTATTTTTGGTCCTTATCACTCCTGCTTATCTGTAGAACGTCCCAAATTTTTCACATATGATTTTAATAACTTTTTGGTGGGTAAAATAGGTTAATTTCAGGCTGGAAGAGAGAGCCCCAATGCTCTACCCCTTGCAGCATCTCCCTGAAAGTGTGGGAAAGTGGAGTGTATGGAAAGTGTGAGTAAATCCAGACTTTGAAACCTCCTCCTGGCCAGCTCGTATCTAAAATTAAAGAAAAGGAACAAACTCATAATCTAAGATTAAAGCCCAGAGTGTTGTCTTATATCTGGGTATCAGAAGGCAGAGGGCTGTTAATTAACTTTCTATTGACGAAACAAATCACATGGAGAGGAACCTTGCTAATCTCTGTTGTGCTAATCAGCACACATTATTAATTTGCTGGAAAGCATGAAAAAAAAAAGGTCCTCCACTTCCCACTTAAACTCAGGTTTAATAGGGCTGGAGCGTGGTTTCACATTTCCCAGGCTTCATTCTTTGGATGACATATGTTGCAGTGCATTTCCTAGTGCATTATGAAGCTTCAGCATAAATAATTCAAGCTAAACTCCAGTTGTTAAAATAAACGAGCAAAGTATCTTTGGTGATTAATTACTCTTCCTTCCTCCTGCCTCCCCCTCCCTGTCAAAAGGACAAGTACATGTGCCACAGCTCAGGAGAATGTTTTGGTGTGACCCAGGACATCCTGGAAGGTTTCAGCTGGCACAGGGGGGATCAGGATGCTTGGGTTTGCTGGAAGCTCCTGCTCAGCCTCAGGGAAGCTGGGAGGTGTCAGTAATCTAATCCAAAAAAACCTGAAAAAACTTCAAGGATTCGCTGTCTGATGTTAACTAGTGGATTTGTGTGACTCGAGTTTTCACTGGGACGAGGTTCAAGTTCTGGCTTGCCAGTTTAAAAAGTTTAAATAAATGGTAATAATCACATTTTCTGGGCCCTTCCAGATGGACACCACTTACACAGGGACACCCAGTGTCCATGGCTGGGTCCTGCCTGGTCCCCTCTGGGGTTTTCCTCCTGCAGCCATTTGGGAAATAACATATTTCCTTTAAGGAAAGGAAATTTCCTTGAAGATTTCCTCTCTTCCCCCCTCCTCCCGCTCAGGAGGGGGCTTTATTTTATTCCTCCCAGTAAGGCCCCACTTGCTCACCCTGCCCAAGTCACAGCCCTGGGTGGCACCGAGCCCAGTGCCCCTCTCAGGGTGAGGGGCTGCCACCCTGCTGTGCCCATCCAAGGACTGTGGGACCCATCGAGCCATTTCCCAATGTCTTCCCTTGCTCCTCTCGCTTTGTTCAGCCCTGTTGTCTCCGGTGAGGAGCAGGGCAGTGCTCTCAGACTGCTCCTGGCACCAAAATACTGCACCATGGGGCACCCCCAGGCTGCCCCTCTGCTCCTGCCCCGGGAGTCAGGCAGGAATCTGCAGGCACAGTTCTGCTGGACAAAAAGCTCCTTCCCGTCTCCCAAAGCTGCCATGGGCACAAGCCTTCAGCCACCAGGATGAGGTGCAGGGACCACAACAACGGGATACATCTGCCAGCAGAGCTGGACAGATGGAAAACCCTGGCATTAAATAAACCCTGCGGATGTTTCACGACCAGCCATGAAAAGTTATTTCATTTAACAGCTCAGAGCTGTTTATGGAAATCACTTAACTCATTTTATTTTTTCCCTGCATCCCCTTTTTCCCCCCACTCAGTCACTAGAGCTGCTCACACGCCAGGTCATTCTGCCAGAGGAGAAGGATCCTCCTGCTGCCTGGTGCCCACCTGAAGTCAGAGGTGCCTGTAACAACATCCTATCCCATCACTGCAGGAAAGTGGGATGCTGTGAGAGCACAAGCTGGCTGGGCATGGAAGGATGGACATCCAGGTGAGAGAAAAACTAACTTCCCCAATTAAAAAGAAAATGGAAATTCAATAAAGGAGAGAGGAGCAGAAACAGGGAAGCCTCTGAGCAATACTGCGGAGTGCTTTCCACGCCTCACTACATCCATCTCTCTTCCAGCATCAGGAACTCTCTGGGAGGAAAACCAAGCTACCACAAACACCAGTTTTTACTCCTACAAATGCTCTTCACCTTCCCCATGAGAGCCCTACGGAGCAGGGGGGAGCAAGAGATGGACCATTGACCCAGGACGAGGGGATGGGGCACTGGGAAGCACTCACTGAGGCAGCCACGGAGCTGGAACACTGGCTGGAGAAGGAGAGTGGAAATTCCCATCAGGAGAAAGCCAACATGATGGATGGCACTCCCATCACCCATCCCCACAGCTCACCTCCTGCCATCTCTCTTCGCTTTTCTCTTTCTCCTCATCCTTTGTTTTTCTGAGGGAGGGCGGGTTTTAACCATTCTTTTTGGTGGCTAAAACTGTTCTGCCCCTTTTTGGGTACAGAAGCAACCAGAGGGAGCCAGATTAAATCAAGGCAGAACACAGCACTGCCCACCCCCACCCTCCAGCTCGGGCTTTGCCTCCAGAGAGGTGCACATTCCAAAATCCAGCCTGAAGATGCCCCCAAACCCAGCCTGCTCAGAAGGTGGGGGCCAGAGGGGGGGTCCTGCCACATCTCCCAGCTCCCACAAGGTGGCAGGTCTCCATAATTGTTTTATCCCAATCAGAAGCCCACCGGCAGCAGCCGTGGCTTGCCTGCTCTGCCCAGAGGGGAGTTAAGTCCCAGTGAGCTGTATTCCATGGATAAGATGGTTCTTTTGTACATGTAAACTGTGATTTTTATGAGATGAATATGCCTGTATAAATTTTTTTTTCAAAAGCAGCACAAAAAAACTAGGACAAGGCACAGCCAAATCCTGGCTCCTTGTGCATCCTGGGTGATTGCAGAGTTCAGAGCAGACACGTGGTGAAGCAGGAGGATGCCAGTGAGGCAGAAACCCAGGAGGGAGCAGACAGGTTGTTCAACAAGGTTCAGAAGGTGGGGAGGAGATTTAGAGATTAGGCCAGATCAAAAGGATAATTATTTTTGTTACATTTCCCTATCTGCATCACTCCACTGGTTCTGCGAGCAGCTGAGAGGCCGGGCTGATTTTTGAGTTTCCAAGCATGCCTGGTGTAAGGAACATGTTTCCAAAGCCTCAGCAATAAATTCCAACCTTTCATCAGACTTGCCTGCTGTGTGTTCAGGAGCAGGAGACGCAAACCCCGTGAGACCTGGAGATTTAGTTTCCAAAATCTGGAAGGTTTAGGCTGCAGATGTTTCCCTTGACACTTTCGAGGTATCAAGGAGCATCAGCGCAGATGCACAGACTGCCCCCAAAAATGAAGTGGCTGTATTTGGTCAGAGTTTGGCACCTCAGTTTGGCTACCACTGTCACCAGGTAGGATTCCATCCTTCCCAGAAGGCTGCTCCCAAAGCAAACCCCTGCTCTCGCAGCCCTTTGTGCCAGGCAGGAGGGAGCTCACCCAGGAGCCACAGTCTGTGTCTCCAGCCAAGCTAAAACGGGGTGTAAGGATTGAGATGGGTGGGGGGGACAGGCAGAGGGGTACCCCTGGTCCTGCCAGTCCAAATTCCGTGACCCACAGCACCCATGTTGATGCCTGATCCCTGTTCTTAAAATCAGAGCTGAACACGGTGAGAAGGGAAAAAGGGGTTTTTCCCTGGGTATTTATTCCAAGGATCCCTGGTGCACTCCGTCCAGGTGGAACCCTCCCAACATGCACATGGAAATGCCCACCCCAAAATGCACCCCCACCATAGATCGGGTATGGAATTATAGGTGTTACAAATGAGCACATCTATCAAAGGTTCCCCAGGGAGTGAGGCCGAGTGAACCCCCCTCCCCAGGAACCCTCCCCTGGCCAGACCCATCTCTGAGTTTACAAAATGTGTCCAGAGAGGACCTTGCTGTCTGAGGCCTCCAAGATGTTTGGTCTCCCAACCCAACAAAACATCAACTCTAGAAATGTAGGCTAAAAGAAACACCAAGAACACAAAAGGCCACGAAGGCACACAAAAGAGGTATAAAAGAAAAGGCCAAAAAATCATTATGGCATCAACGTCGAGCCAGGGGAGCACAGAGAGGCTGGAAGTGTTTAGCACAAACACGTCTCTCCTGAAGGAGGGAAAGGGGAAGCTGGCTGCACAAGCCCAGCCTGTCCCAGGGCTCCTCTTTCCCTGCTGGCTGGGGAAGGAGCACTATCCCAGCACGGCTCTCCTGTGGCAAGCAAGCTGGCAGGAGCACACGGCCTTGGCATGCACAGCAGGCTGGCTGAAGTGCCACCCTCAGCTGAGGAACCCTCTTCAGGAGGAGGATTTCCCAGAGGTGAGCCAAGGATGCTCCCCCAGAAGGTGTGACAGGCACCAGGGCACCTCGGGGGACCTTGGCCACAGGTGCCACCTGCAGACTGTGGGTGAGTTGGGAGCTTGGTGTGGAGGAACATCGATGGGTGGGAGTGCAGAAGCTCTCCCCGCGTGGAACCAGCTTCCCCCTCCTCCACAAATCCACGGCAACAGCACAAATCTGGTCCCCAGGAACCCCCGGCCACCAGGACCCTTCTCTTCCATGGAAAAAGAGGCCTCCCCAGGAGGAACAGGATGCTCACAACTTGAACAAAGCTTCCTCTTGCTAAGGCCAACTGTGTGACCACAGACCTTGATGATTCCCCCAACAGCTTTTGGGGCTCCCCA
This sequence comes from Daphoenositta chrysoptera, assembly GCA_013397915.1. Classification (NCBI taxonomy): domain Eukaryota; kingdom Metazoa; phylum Chordata; class Aves; order Passeriformes; genus Daphoenositta; species Daphoenositta chrysoptera. Next base: position 182,110 of record VZRO01003321.1, on the reverse strand, counting down.
ACCCTCTCCTGCCACCACCAGAGCCAGCTGCCTGCTCCCAATTCCATATCAATACCATGCTTAATTTACAGGGCAATAAAAGTTAATTAATGCCATAGTTACAAAGCCATTACAATGTAATTATTGTTTAATTGGATTATAAGTTATGCAATTTCCGACAAATATGTAATAAACCAGAAGATATTTACAAAGTGATTAATTGCTGCGGTGCTAAGCACCCAGAATAGCATTGGGATGGGGGCTGCATTTCCTTGGCTTGGTTAGGAACCCTTTCATGGATCAGCATCACCTCCTGCTGCAGCCCTGACACAGCTTCTCGATTCTGCTGGCATGGAGAAACACCAGCAGGCCTCTAAAGACATTGTTTCCAGAGAGGCTGCTTTTGGGAGAGCAAAGGGGAGACAGAAAATAAATGGCAAAAGCTCCCAAGCAGCAGAGTATCAATCCAGGACGCTGCTCTCCCAGTTGCCCTTTCCTGTTGGATGAGCTTGGCCATCCTTCCACGAGTGTCCCACCATGTCCCTGCACCCAGAGAATTTTGGGAATGCACAGGGCAGAGCCTCAGAGCAGCACCTGGGGCTAGGCATGACCTGAGTGGTATCAGAGGATGATTTAATCCCCTCTTGGCAAGGCTGCTGGGGTTTGGTGAGAGGAGAGGGCATCCACGCAGCAGCACCGAACCCACTGGGCATCCCTGAAAGCAAAAGGGACCAAGCTTATGCAGCTCCAGCAGCTTGGAACGCCCAAATTCCGCCCCAGAGGTCTCAGTGCACCCCAAAAAAGCTCTGGGTCATCAAGCTCCTGGCCAGGAAGGTCCTGGAGCAGGAGGATCCCTGCACAGCAGCCCAGGCAGCAGCAATCAGTGGCTCAGTGCCTCTTGAGAGCAGCGAATTAAAAAGAAAAAAAAAGAGGGGTTTATGATTAATATTGCTGCTGGGATAATTACTGTTATTACTATTATTATTACTGTTTGGATAGGGGCTTGTCATGGTTCATTTGGGGAGGAAAAAGTCACAGCCTGCTCATGGGAAAATGGGTGAAACATGTTGAAGGCCATTCATTGCATGACTCAGGGCCAAACAACCCTAATTTTTTCTGCCATGAAATATTATGAGCTGCCTAATAGGCAGCCAGAGCCTTTTTGGCTTCCCCCACACACCTCCCCGAAATTCCCTCTCCACACACAGCCTGTCTGACCCACGGAGCAAGGCCCCATCCTGCTCCCATTACTATTACAGTTAAAAGGAATATATATATTCCTTGCTATAAAAAATGCAACGGGGCACTTTTCCAGCAGAAAATGCAGCTGCTTTGAATTCCTGGCAATTAAAAGTTTGACTGGAGTGGGGGCAGGGAACCATTTGAATTTCTCTCACGCTCTCTTTGTTTACTTTTATAAGCTCTTTGTAACAATTTTAGGTTGCTGCATTGTTATCTAAACAAGCTGCCTCTGAATCCGACTTCTTATTTTATGGGAAATTCTCAGCTTTCTGCCCCTGCGTTAAAATAAATAATAAACCAACCAACAACCTGGAAACAGCCTGAATATTCCAGTCCCAGCTCCCAGTCAGGCTGCATTGAACTGGGTGAAGTGGACATCATCCCAGCCACTTTCATGTGGCAGCTCCTCCACCGCCTGAATTATCTCTTTGTGACATTTCCAGCTCTGAAAGAGCAGTGCAGGGATTTGGGATGTTGCTTTTGTGAATGGTATTTAAAGCTTCTTTTCATAACCCCGCTTTACCCTTTAACGTAACAAATCAATCTTCCCTTTAAATTGTTTAGCTTCTGGTCAAACACAGGCTGTCTCACTGATGTAAATATTATGTTTGCTCACTTTATAAGCCGGCACGCTCCTGCTGCCCTGGCTGTGGTGTAGGATTGCTGCAGGATCCTCACAGAAAGAGGCAGAGGGATGAAAACATCTCGCTCACTCCAGGCTGGATGCTCTCCCAGGGCATAGGGCGGCACCACAAGGCTCAGCTCCGAACACACGTGGGAAAAAGGTCACAAACCAGGCAAACTTCAGCTGATCTCGGCCAAACAAAGCACCTGAGTCTGCTTTGTAACATCTCCGTGTCACCAGCTGCTCCCTGTTTTCCAGAGGCTGCTCACAGTGAGGGGTTAAGGAGAGTGCTGCTACTGAAAACAGCTTTTTGGGTTTTTTCCTCTCCAAACTCACTGCTCTGGGCACGACTACACAACTAAAAACTTTCAGTTTTCCAGCTCCAGTTTACAGGCCAGCCACCAAAACTTAAGCTCTGAGCACAGAAGCATTCCTTTTATCCAAGAACATCTAATAATATTTAATCCTGCTAAGCTCCCAAACATGCCGATACCTTCTAGCAACGAGAGCTGAGGCTTAATTAACAGAGGTTAATTAATAAGCCAGAGAGTGGGAGGAGGAGGGAGGGGCAGCTTCACAAGGGAACCTGGTTACTTCTCCTACACCTCAGTGAGCTCCCAATGCTGCGATTTGATTTCCAGGATGGTTTCTAAACTCTCGCTCTGCCTCGACTTAGAGAGCCCAAAGTAAAGGGTTGGGGTGTGGATGCTTGGCTGCTGCAAAGCCCATCCCAGGCCTTGTGTTCCCTGCTGTTCCTCGGGAGCCCAGGGGATGTTTGGAAAGGAAGTGAGCTGAGGAGGGGGAAGCAGCAGGGCTTTCTGCAGGAGCCAAACCCGGAGCTATTACGGGTGTTTTACAAGCTTCATTCTTCCCATTTTCTGTCTGGAGAGACGCAGCCGATGGGCTGGCTCGGCACAGCCAGTGCCAACGCCTGCTTCCCTGGGAGAAAGCTTCTCCAGGCTGGAAAAAGCCCGGTGCCAGCCTCACCAGGAAGCCCTTCACTCAGCCCTGTGAGCCCCTGGGACATCGCTGTCCCCTGGGGTCACCCATCACCTGGGCTGCAGCAGCGGCGGCCACGTGCCAGGAGCCCGTTCTGCTCCGCGGGCAAACAGAGCTTATTGTCCCAGCTCTGTTTGCTTTAACAGGATAATGAAAAGCTGGGTTTGTGCCAGGGAACGACGACAAAACGCCACGTTGCCACCCTGCCAAAGCGCTGCCTCCCTGGCTTTCCAGAGGCTGTCCTTTCCTCCCTGCCCAGCACCGAATCCTGGGGTTCTGCTGGAGGCAGGCACCCACCAAATCGCAAAATTTTGTGGCTCACATTGCAAAACTCAGGTCTGCAACTACCCTGTTACAGGCGTTTTTCCAGGGAATATACAGCCAGCAGGCAAAATTTTGGGTTCAAACGCCAACTTAGCATTGCCAGAAAAGCATAAATGATGTTGAAGGCGCAGAATATCCCATTTTATCACTCAGGTATTTCCTATCAAAAGATGAGCATGAAAGCCCGGAGAGCAGCACAGACCTAGAAGAGGACAGCACTGGAACTGTCACCTGGAAGCACTGCTCCCAAACACATGTCCCTGCCCCGAAGCTGAGATGAAAGTGGATGGAAGGAAATACTACTTTGTAATAAATGAATCAGGAAAAAAGAGACAAGTAGGAGGCAGAAGAAGGGCTGGGGAAGGTGTAGGACATGGGCTGTGCTTTAGCACAGTAGTGTGGTCTCCACACTAGTAGGGGTAGTTGGCATCACAGCCAGATCTTTCCTAAAATTCCCATTCTCCCAGTTCCTTCCTCCAGAGCCTTTTAAAGGTAAGAAAAAAAGCATGGAAAGATGAGGAAAAAAAGAGCAGACAAATCACTTTTTTTTTTTTCCCCTCCCCCAAATAATTATTGGGGTTTTTTTGGCAAAGAGCAGATAAGGAATACTGCAGTGTTTGTCATCATTAGGTTAGAGAGGCTGCCAAGCTGTAATAGCATTACAGCTGCAGGCATTGTGGGTAATGCCATGCAAATTGCTCCAAAGGCATTGGAAAGCAAGGCCACCGTCGGCCAAGCAATGCGAAAAGGACACTCTCAAGTACTCTCCCCAGTGCAATTTTTGTACTCTGCTTTTTGGGACACCCTTGCAGAAGTTGGCAGATGAAGCTCCCTAGGTTGCTGGTCCGCCCAGGGCTGTAATCACGTGTGGATTTCTGCATCCTTTAGCAGATCCCAGCAGCATCAGTGCCTTCAGCAAAGCTCTGGGGGCAAGCAGGGCTGCTCTGCCACCACTTCCTCCTCCAAGTTCACCCCTTGGTTTCTCTCCAGACCCCCTGGAGCTGCAGAGCAGTTGAATGACCCAAGTGTGAAACAGCTGGCGGGAAAGGTGGTCCATGGGCCGTGCTTCATTCACTCAGAATGATGCCAGCAGCAAGGAAAAAGGGGTGAAGCTGCTCATCCACAGCCCAAATGGCACCTCTGACACCTGAGCTCCAAAAGCACTCGACTCTGTCTCCCACTCCCCCAACATCACCACCTATTTCTGTCTTTTAAGAGGTCTCTCCCTCTCTACTCGCACCCTTGACCCAGCAGGAATAAACCCCCCCCATCTAATCCCACTCTCTCCAGCCCCTGGGGTGACCTGAGAATGCCTTCTGCTGAGTTCAAGGGTCTCCTCATCAAGGACTGCAGCAGCAGCTCATTTGTTTTCTGTATCTTTTTTCCCCCCTGCAATTAAGTGCAGCTTCCTAATTGGAGTGCTGTGAACTATTTATAGCTTTATAATGACCGTTCACTACGGCAGCACTTGGATATTGGATAGGAAAAGAAAAAAGTCAGTAGCCTGGATGGTGAACAAACCTAGTGCATCAGAGAAGGACTTCTCCAAGGAAAGGTCTGCTAGCTGAGGCAAACTTTCTTTTCCCTGGAACTTTAATTCCTTCTTCTTCCTTTCTTCTGGAACTGGTCAGCAACACCAGAACATCATCTGGGAGGGGCCCACGCCAAACCCCAGTTCTGGAGAGGAGAAAGCCACACCCACAGAGGGCTCTGAAATCTACCCAGGTTCTCTCCACAGCGAGAGGTTTTACTGTTTAGCATTATTCTTTTTTCCGTGCCTGCGTGCACTGTGTTTGTTAAATCAATAGTTTTTTTCACTTTCCTCTGAGGAAAATTCTTTCCGACCCTGGTGGGGCAGGGGTGGCTGTAACCTGCCTTCTTTGGAGGAGATGTTCCTTCCAGAGCATTTCCCTGAATTTGTCTCAAACCGGGGCAGAAGGCAAAGCAGGGAGAGGCAGCGATGGGAAAGAAATGCTGTTATTCCCTTTTCCACTGCTGAGGAGCAGAGGGATGAATCTCCATGCTCCATGTTCATGAAGCACCAAGATCAGAGCATTTCTCTGTCCAGTCCTAAACCTGTGGTTTATGGGCAAGGCCAGGTTTTAGGGCTAAAAATGCACATGGCAGCCCTGCCTCCTGGGGAGCACGCAGAAGCCAACAGAGGTTTTCCCAGATTATCCCAGTTTGTGCACTAGTTGAACACATCCCGCGTGTTTCAGGAACTATTCCTCTTCTCTGTGTCCATATGTTGTTTGTAGGAAGATTAATCACAGTCTGAGCTGTAAGATCTAATTGCTTTCTGTGTTTTAATAAGTGAAAGAAGGTGTCCCTGCCCCTGGCAGGGGGTTGGAACAAGATGATCTTTAGGGTCCCTTCCAACCCAAACCATTCCAAGAATCTGTGAAAGACCATTTACACGTATATAAGAAATCAGGAGTGGAGACCACAGAGCTCTTCAGCAACAGCAGCTTTCCGATAGCGTGACATGATTTTTTCCAAAAAGATGTTTCCAGTCATACTGTTGTGAACAAAAACCTCTTGCAAAAGGAAGGATGTGACACCACTGGGGGAATGTCATTTATTGTAGGTGTTTTCCTCCATCTCAGGAGGAAAGCTCTCAGGAGGAGCCAAACTATGATTGATCTTCACCTTTGTGATCCTGATTTCCTGATTCCGAACTACGTGGTTTAACCTTGTATGAACAGCAGCTTCCATAAAATTAGACAATAACGATCAGAATCTGTTTTCCCAGCAAATGCTGTGAATTTGAGGTATTGTCTTTTTTTTTTTTTTTTTTTGTCTCATGTTTTTAAGGCAGTTGGAATCAAGAGGAGGCTCCTTGACAGATGAAGAGAGGCTGGTCCTACCCAACTTGACAGCAGCACTTTAATAGGATCTCCCTTGGAATCATTAACAAGGAACTTGAGAAATTGGTATGCCAGGGCTGCAAACACTCATGGAGAACGAGGAGGTGCGTCAAGAGCCCTTTGTATACTAACTTTTTGATGGAAAATTGGAGACAAGGATGGATACGAGGTGCTGTCAGATACTCGTCGCGTCAAGAGGAAAAACATCCCAGCGCTTGAAGAGCCCAGAGTCCCCTCGCCTCTCTCCACATCTGCCACATGGAAAATTCAGAGGGAATGAGATCCAGACTGCTCTCTTCCCAGGCTTCCAGCAGAGTAACAGCTATCCCTTGTTCAGCAGCACACCTCTTCCTCTTCCCTCTCCAGTTTTTAGGGGGGGGAAGCCCGGCCATGCTGCTGGAGTCTCTGAAGGAGGGGATGCTCCCAGGGCAAAGGGGGCTCAGCTGGAGGTCACCTGCCTGCCCTACTGCCCCCTGCTCCAGCAAAGGGTCTGTCTCCAGCTTCAAAGGCATGTCCTGAAACTCTCTGGAACAGGAGACTCATTTTTCATGCTGAACGAGATGGAATTCCCACTGTTACCTCATTTACATCTCAATGCTGGCAGGTTATAGATGGCTATTATTTATAGACATCTAAGACATCCATTTCTTATTCTATGGGATACAGGAAGACGAAAAGTACCCATCTTTCTGATCACCTTTTCTGGATTGTTTCTTTTTTTTTCTGTTTCCTTTTTTTATCCTTTGCTCAAGTTTGACTGTTGCTGAGAATTTGCAAATAAATAAAGGAGTGAACAGCCCCATAAAAGCTGATTGTTTCCTCCTCCTGCAAAGATTGTCTTTGTGAAGAAGATTAAAAATCCTTCCATGCTGCCGAAGATAAAGGTGTCCCTGGGCGAGAATAAGACATAAAAGAGGTTACTACACACATCTCTGGGCTGTGTGGACTGCTAATTCACACTGCTGTCATCCCTGCTCGTCCATCTTTACTCTTTCTTCCCTCTTTCCACAAAAGGAAAAGTTGCCTTTGCTGAAGGCAGCATTGGCAGCAAGGCTGAGCCCTGAACGAGGATATTTGCTTTCCCAGCTGGCTGCAGGAAGACAGGCTCTGTGGGACCATCCACAAAGGAAACACGTCTGCTCCCAGCTGGAATGTGAGGCAGCACGGGAGGTACTCGCTCTCTCCTCCCTCCGTGGCATGGTTTGTCATAGAAGAGCTCACACCTGAGCTGGAAATTTTTTGTCACACTGAACTCACCACTTGGGCTCCAAGAAGAGGTGCAGTCATGGACAGAGATCCTAAAGCTTTAGGGATAATCCCACGGCAGCATCTTCAGCTGGCACTGACTGCTAAACCAGCAAGCCACGGCCCCACTGAGGCTGAGTTCGGAAAGGCTCCGCAGAAAGCCCTGGGGAACTCTGAAACCTCAGAAGACCTGCTCTGGGAGTTCAGGAGGTTCCTCCTGAATGCATACAGGAGCAGGGCCGCCTCCTCCCAACCTCCACGGTTGGAATTAAACCAGGTGCAAGAAGGAGGGAGCAGTCATTCCATGCCAAAGTGTGCCTAGAGCCCATCAGGGCTTTCATCCAGGGACAGTCCTGTGAGCCCAGAAAGAACCACCAGAAGGTCCTGCCTCGGTTCAGACGAAGGAAAGCCACACCACAGGGCAAACTCCAACAGCCAGTGGTTTTTTCCTGCCCTCCCCTCCCAAAGTGCTTTGTTGGGATTCATTAGAAGCACAGCAAGTTTTACCTGTACCTGCGCTATCAGCAGAGCAGCTGCTTTTCTTCTTTGCTGACAACCTACATTCAGTGTAACAGATTGAAAAGGCCTCCAGATTCAAAGCCTTGTAATGACTCTCCTCTTCCTTTCTCCTTCCCTCTTTCCCTGTAATGGCTTTCACTAAAGGGGCGAGGTAATTTTTTTCCTTGCATGTTGAGCAAAGCGTGGAAGAGATTCTGTGCTCTCGTTTTCTCTGTCCTTCAGCCCCCCTGCACCAGCACCACCCTGTTGCATCTTATTTCTTCTTCCCCAACATCTGGGGGTAGCTCCACGAACAGGCCACCAGAGATGAGGAGGCTGCTTAAGTAGATTTCAATAGATGGGAGCTTGATGGACTTCATAGGGGAGGAGAAAATTGATCCATTCAGGCACAATCAGATCCTCAGCTCTTCCTTTTCAGAGCCAAGATGAAGAGCTTTTTCAGGCTGGCCCCAGGAAAACATTTATTTCTCTCTTTCCAGCCCTGATGAGTTGAAGTAGATGGACAATGCTTTGTTTAAAAAATGCCAAGCAGGTTAAAATCCAGCCTGGCACACATTTCTTCACTGTTAAGCAGCCAAGCCCGTAGCCTGACTCTAACACAATTTCCCTATTTTTCTGAATGATGGGATTGCTTTATTAATTGCCAACCTACAAATGTGATCTTCTTGAGTAGTTTTGGAGTGTGACAGGGAAGGGGAGGAGCGCTGGAGCAGCAGTCCTCCAGAGACCCCGGGTAAGGCTGATTGATCAAAATCACTTGAATTTCCCCTATTATTAAATACAAGAGTGCTCCTGGTTTGTCTCAGCGATGCAGGGAAAGAAGTAGAAAGGAAACAGCAGCTCAGAGCAGCAGCGTCCAAGGAGGTGCTTGTATTGATACTGTTTGTCTTTTTTGCTCTCATCTGCAACAATCTGTGATGGGTTTTGCATAAAAATCCTTTTTTGGCGAGCATGAGATCAGTTCTTTATCCTTGCCTTGTATTTGTGCAACACACTTCAGATCAAGGGGACCCCAGTGACTGATGGAAGGGTCTCTTCTCGTGAATTCCCATGGGAATTGTGCAGGAAATGAGATGTGCTGGCTCCTTATCCCTGCAGGCATGGGGGGCACAGGGACCAGCCAAGGCTGGGGGTGGTGAAGAGGAGCATGTTCAGATTCTCTGTGGTTCAGGCAGAAGGACAGTGGCTGACAGGGACAACACACATGAAGAAACACGGGAAGGATGGAAAAAATAAGAGCACCAAGAAATGCAGTACTTCCCCCTTCTGAATGTCTAAACACCGTGTTCAAGTCCAGAGTCCAAGAAAGAGCTAAAGATCCCCAGAATTTCCCTTTTCTGAGTATGTCAATATCCTGCACTGGGACTGAGAACTAGCCAGGAAACAAGAATTGTGTGAATTGTGAGATCTGGGAATTTCTCTTACAAGAAGTTTTAATTTAATGTTTGATTCTTTTGAGAGGGAGAGGGAACTTACGTCGGGCTAAGAAATGCAATACGTGGGGGTTATGAACATTCCCCAGGAAGATGAAGGATTTTCGTGTTTGCTCTGCTGATTCCCTCTCTAGCCCTGTGCATATTTAATTAACACCAGCTCCCTCTCGGGCAGAGGTTTTGAACACGATCTCCTGTATCCCGGATGGAAGCCCTATGAGGAAGCATTTCCTACCTGAAAAAGCTCCATAAAATGTGTCCAGCCAAGCCCCTTCCTTCCTTCCTTCACTACAGCTCATCTTGGAACACCAGTGATAGACTGAAGCCTCAGCACAGATGAAAGACCTATCCAAATCCTCTTGCTGGAGCCCTCTGGGCATTCAAAGGCTTTCCCAAGCCATTCCTTTGATGAATGGACACAGAAACTGAAGGCAACGCTATTTCTGCCGACCCCTTGCCACCTCTATTCTCCAGCACCCAAAAAACTGGCGTGCCTTTGCCTAGATTGCCATCTTTGGTAAAGTCTCCCCTTTATATTTCTTCTCTGCCACAAGCACAAACCTGTTTGTTCAGTTCCCATCATCCTGGAGATGTCCCCTCAACTCCCACAACACTGAAACCCTTCCAGACAATTCATCCAAGACTCTCCTCACTCTAAAAAAACAACCTGTAGAGATGGTGCAAAACCTCACACAGGGTAGCCACGGTTGTTGAAGCATCTAATTATGTACTTTCTCATTACTAAGCCTGATTTGATTTAAGCAGCTCGCTGGCTCGCACTCTGGGATGTAACACCACGCTCTGAATCATCCCTGTCCCATCTGCTCCTGTCTTTGCCCTTCCCCACTCGAAGGTGGGATAAAAGCTAAATATTTAATGGGAGTGCTAATGGCTTTGTTAAGTAAATTTGGGGACAAGGCAGGAGCTTTTCCTTGGGTTAGGATGATTAAGCTGGGTTTGTGCTGATGGGAAACCGTCACAGCCCAGTCCAGGTTTTGTGCTGGTGCTCCTGGATAGGAACACCAGGGCTACGGGCAGATGGTGCCAGGCTCACACCCAGCACTGAGTCACCACTGAACACAGCTTGCACCAGAACAGCACCAAAGGAAGAGCTTTTGGGTGGTTCTTTTCGGGTGAAGGGATGAGGAAAAGCCTTGGAATGACACTCTGGAGCTCTCAATCAAGTCAAGGCAACTGAACCTTCAACAGCAAACCCGGACTTGGAGCACGGAGTGATTGGGGTTGGAGCTGCAGCTCCGTGGAGCTCTGCTAAAACTACTCCTTTTCACCTCACTAGGATTTTCCCAACAGTTTGCAAATCCCAGCGACAGCAGATAAAAACACCCACCAACGTTCCAGGGCCAGATGGTAGTTTATGTTTATGAATTTTGCCATTTGTTTTCATGGAAACTAGTAAAAGGATAGCGGGCAAACCTGGAAAAACACGGCTCACCCTTTGGGAAAGAGGATATTTTGTGGACAGCTTTGGTTGCTGTTCTACAGCTGATGGAGCTTGGGAGATGGGAGCTCAAAAAAGGTCTGCCCAACTCAGGAGGGCAGCTGTGGGATCCAGAGGCCACTGACTGAAATTCAGCCTAAATTAAGGAGAAGTGGAAGAGAGGTATTTCACATGACACACCAACTTTCCAGGAGAAAGAGTTCATTACTGAACCTTTGTTGTCAGAGAATGAAATCATGGGCTTGCTCCTCGTGCCTGGTGGAGGAGCCTCAAGAACCACCAGGGTCCATCCAGTGAGTGAAATAAACAACAAATAAAAGACTCGGTATCAGCTTTGTGTCCTACAGGGATGTAACTGCCTTCATTCTCTGCAATTTTCACCAACAGGTAAAAATGGACCATCAGGTACAGCTTCTCATGCACTGGACTTTCCGTGGGGCACTTCCACCTCTGGCTGATGTCTCTCTCCAGCTGTCCCCAACAGCTGCCCCTGTGGCACAGTGTTGGTTTTGGCTGGATTAATCTCAGCCTGATCCCCTGAGAGCACGGCCCGGGGCACAGGCAGCGTAAATCCTGTCGGCTGTGGTGGCCCCAAGCCAGATGTGATGTCAGTTCCTGGAGAAGACTCATAAATTCCATCTGAGTTTCCTTCTGCTGAGTTTTCCTTTTGCCTACAGGGGATCTGCAGTGCTTCATCTGTCACACCGGCTCCCAGGGACTCACGCTCTGATGTCATAAATTTGTCACCACCACGACATCCCTGACAGAACAAGCACGAGGAGGAAGGGCTCCAGGGCTGAGCAAAGGACCTTCATCTCTAACAAATGGCAGTGATTCACACCAAAATGCCCCTGGGAAGCACTCCAAAACAGGGAAAGAGTCACACTTTCCAGCCCAGATTTATCTTTTCTATTTGTTGCCAAAGTGAGTCCTGGTCAGTGTGGTGGGTGTGAACACATTGCTTCCAAGAGCAGGTGTGTGTCTCCTAATTCTGGAGGTTTGCTGGCCTCCTGGGTTTGTTTCCAAGAACTTCCATTCCTCCACGTGACAGCTGAGCAGTTTTATGAGTAAAGAGAGATTTTGGAGGAAAACAGGTCTGTGAGTAGGCAAGACCTCCTTTGAGGTTGCTGGGGTGCAGCACTTTGGCTTGGTGATAACCCTCTGGCTTTTTGCCTTAATATACCTGCACACAATAAAAGGGAAATGCTCAAAAAACTAAATCCCAGCGTTTCTGGGGGCAAGGACCCTGGTATTTGAAGAGGCTGGAGTCAGCCTTGTTGAATTCCCATAGATCTTCCTCCTTACAGCCACTTGCAAATGTTGATTTTTTTGCATCCTTCCATCGCTGCTCTCCCAGTACCAGCAGCAGCTTTGGGGCCAGGTAAATATTTGCTGGCACCATTGAGTGCCATCATCTGGAAGGAAAGCAAGGTGGATTTGGGACTGGTGGAGGATCCATCTAAGAATAGTTCTCCTTGTCCTGCATCCCCTGCCCTTGAACAGCCTCTTCCATGAATATCCCAACACCTGGACAGCCCAGCCTGGCACCACACGTCCTGCAGACTGATCCTGCTGCCTGCCTTATTTCGGTGCTGTTGCTCCAGGATTTCTTGGCAGGTTGTCTAGAAATCAGCAAACAGCCCCACAGGAGAGTAGATCTCAGGACAGAAAAACTGAAAAGAGTTCTATGGCACAGCCCGTGATTTTGTGAGGGATATTTGGCTGCTCTCTTGTGCTGCTGCGTGGTAGGAAAGGGCAGGGAGAGGACATAATTCCACTCTAACTTGCTACATCATCAGTTTTCATTAAAATATTCTTCTGCCACATCTTTGTAATTTTTCATTTCGGAGGCAAATTTATTAAAGGTGTACTTCAGCCTGATTAAATTAAATAAGTGGCATTAGCAAATAAAGGGTTTTTTTTTATCTCGGCACACCACAAAAAAAAAAAGGGGGAGGAGGGGGAGAAATTGCTGTGATACAAGCAGCTATTTAATACTATAACTGAAGGGCGAGGAAACTCCATTCTTCATAAGCTTCCACTCGTTATCTTCCCCTGGCCCCACCACCACAAATCACTCTGGAGCCTTGCAGCAAAAATACCCCAAATGTGAAGCAATATAATATTCTGTGTTTTCCAAGATAGGTAATAATACATTTTGCACACAAACAAACCTTCCTAGCACTCCACCAGCTCCTTCCCTAAGTCTCCCTGCGTGGCTCTTAACTTCTCATACTCATTTCAGGGCTATTTCCTGGTCCGAGATGGCTTTAAAAATGAGGCTGAAAAAGGTTTCTCCACTTATTTTTGTTTTGATTTCTGCTAGGCAGCAAGAAAGGACAGGCCCCATATTCTGAAATTCAGGACTTGCCTTTGCTGCTTTGCCTGAATAGGGCCACTTTGCCTGTGTTTTTCCCCTCACAGTCTCTCCCAAATCTATCGTAGCTAGGTTTTAGGTGGAAAAATAGAATGCTTGGCTGATTTCTTTCCCCTTAGCCCTGCTAAGGGTATTTGGGTAATTCTAGGGCTGTGAGCACATGAGCATTTTTTAAGCCATATGTCCAACACGGCTCTCCCCTTCCACAGGCTCTAAAATCAGCTGTCCTAGCGGGATGCTCTGATGCAGCCAGGGCAGGAAAAGGAAAAAGGATTTCCAGAGCCATCCAGGTTTTCTCCTCCCCTTCTTGGCACAAAGGGGCAACTTTTGCTTCCCCCACCTCCCCTTCCCTAAAGCCACCCTGCTGCTGCCATCTGACCACCCAGGATGGACACCCAGGATGGACACCAGGGTCCTCCAGCCAGGAGCAGCTCTGGCAGCAGGAGGTGGTGCCTGGCCTTGGGGCCGAGAGGTCTCCAGGCAACACATCCATGATAAACAGAGGGAAAACTTGGGAAATTTGTTGGATTGAGAGCTTCCCATCTGTTTCTGGCACAGTCAGCCCATGGCTCTCCACTGCCAGTAGCTGGAGACAATCAGTAAGGAAGCAGACAGACATCCAGCAGCCCTCACCCACCAAGGAAAATCTCTGTGGGCTTCTCCTGATGGGAAACAGAGTCAAAAAGGTGTTGCACCCTCCCTTCTCCGTTCAGCAGTAACTGGGTGGAAAACTGCTGAGCCAAAGGCATGCATCCTTCCCAGAGCTTCATTCCCTCGGGCACACGTGGAGGCAGGAGCACACACCAGGTGTCTGCTGGATGTCCCCTTCAAAAGCCTGTCACCACCAGAAATTCTCTCTCTTGGGCCACACATTTCCCCTACAAGAAGCAAAACCAGACTGAGGGGACACAGCCACCAAGGACTTGCATCCCTGGAGATGACAGGGAGAGACAGCGAGCGACAGCAGCCAAAGGTCTGCCACCAAGGGGGGCTTGGTCCCGAGCCAAAATCAACCTCACCAGCCTTCCAACCTCACCTTCCCTGCTTACCACCAGCAGCAGATGCAGGGCTGAGGGAGCTCAGCTTGGGAAGCACTGGGCTCAGCTTTGGAAGGTGAGGCAGCTCCACGTTCCTGACGTGGCTTTACCCCGTGCGAGAAGCTGGACACGCTTTTGAACAGCACTAATGATCAGTCATCAGCTCCTTGGAAGATTTCCACAGCAGCATTTGACTACTGGATAGCATTCAAGTCAGTGAAGATTTGCCAAGTTCTGGGCACTTGGTTGGCAGGAAAAATGTTTAGTGCTTCAGGGAAGACTCGGCGCAGCTTTTGATCCCTTCTAGTCCCAACATATTTAAACAAAAATAACCCTTTTCTCCCCTCTCCCTCCCAACCACCATTTCCCCACCTTTAACAGTAGAGAAGGAGGCCACACATGTGGGTTTGGCACATTTCAGCAGCACTATTTTTAATGGAGTTGGTCCCCAAATGTCACAAGGCTATTGTTTTCCCTGTTGGTCACACGCCTGCCTGAATTTTAAGCTATTCCCTAAATGTCACAATTTCTCTGCTTCCTGCAACTCTCTGCTGTTATTGGTTATTGTCTTTCCGAGAGGTAATTTTTTGTCCCACTTCTCCCCAAAATGTCCAATTTTCTCCCACTTTGGTATCCCTGAAGTAAATGTTCCCATTGCCTTTGTTTTCACTAGTGGGGGGACAGACAGGGCGGAAAAAAACACCCTGAGGGGAAAAAGATATCAAAAAACCAAACAAAGTTTTTTTGCTGCCCAGATCTTTTCTTTTACCTTCTTCTCCCAGTCTCTATTGCCCGGGGATCTATTGCCAGAGCCCTGGTGAATTTTGTAATTAAAGCCACAGAATGCTCAGCGATCAGAGTTAATATTTTTTGCCACTGTTGGTCACCTTTGCCAAAATCTCACACAGGAATTGGACACGTGCCTGATTTAAGCAGCTTCTTTTGGCCCCTGCTTTGTCTCTGCTTTCTTCACGATGATGGGATGGATGCACAATCTTTCACTTCTTGCCCTGAGCATCCTTTGCTGGCTCCTTCCCTCCCTATCCTACGAGTCTGTGTGTGTGCAGGGAGGAAGGAAAACCTGGACCAATGCTGGGTTTCTCCATCTGGAAAGGCACCAGAGGGGCCAGCAGCAGCTGAAGCATAAACACCCCTGCCATTTCCTTGGAAAGACTCAGGATCCAAGGGAGGACGGGGTGGGGGGAGAAATATGGAAGAAGAAAGGAAACCTGCCTACAGCAAGAAGACAAGACCTTCAGAAGTGGTCAAAAACCCTGCTGGAGTCAGTCTCGGGGAGAGTGAAGGAAGAAAATGGAGATCTTGGAGTAGGAAGAAATCTCTAGGAATTTCCAAGACAGTGGATCACTGAAGGCAAAGGAGGTGTGACCCATCAGAGGGGCTCCTCTCCCACACAGGACTCTC
The DNA here is from genome assembly GCA_013397915.1 of Daphoenositta chrysoptera. Lineage (NCBI taxonomy): Eukaryota > Metazoa > Chordata > Aves > Passeriformes > Daphoenositta > Daphoenositta chrysoptera. The sequence continues at coordinate 166,582 of VZRO01003321.1, read as the reverse complement.
CAGGGACGTGGACAAGAAGAGCTGGGAGATATTTGGATGCTGTAGCAGCAGAGGGTTCATTCAGCTCCGAGGGCAGCTCCCCACCTGCCAGGGACCAGGTCCCAGCATCGCTCAGCATCCTCACCTGCACTGCCAGTGAGCACCATCCTGGCATGGCAGCTCTGCCAGCTCTTTCCCAGAGAAAGTGTTAATTTAAACACCCTCATGTGTTTTTGAGCTTTTCTACACCCTTTGAGACAGGAGCTTGTTCTTTGTTCTCACTTAGGTGCTGGTCAAAGGTCTGAGGTTTGTCTCTCTTGGATTATTTCATCCTTTTCCAGCAAGATTCCAGCCCAGAACCACCTGTGCCAGCCTTTGAATGAGATTTGGGCTCTGCAGGGAGAACCAGCTCCACACCAGCCAGAGTCCTGGAGAAAGACCCTACGGAGGTTCTCCTGCTGCAGAGGAATGAGTGTGGGACAGGAAAAAATCCAGGATAGGACAGCTCTATGGAAAAATGCTCTAATTGTGCCCCCTCCCCAGTGGGCTGAGCTGCAAGCAGGGCATGAACATCCCTCAGGTGTTGGCAGCATCCACTGTGTCACACACATCTCTTGGGCATGTTTGCTCCAGTGCTTTATTCCCCCGTCGGAAAAAAATACTTTTTAGAGCAGTACAAAACTGATTAGATTGAGGCAAGGGAAAGAGTGATGGAAAACGGTGAACAATAAAAACCTGGGAGCAGGCAAGAGTTTCTTGGAGGAAAATAAGAGAAAATAAAGCTGATGCTTTCAAGATTAATGACTAATGACAAATAATTGTGGCTGTGGAACAGCAACGAGAAGGCAGAATGGAAACAAGAACCAGACAGGAGAACTAGGCATTAGGTCTGATGGTGAATTTAAGGCCATTAATTCATAATTGCAGCCATTACTGCCAGGAGTTTCAAGTGAGTCCAGCAATATTAAGAGCTGCTGGATGCAGTGCCTTTCTGAAAGAATCTGGCTGTTATTTAAGGGTTCTAAGTGAAGGCTGAACTGCTGTGGAAAAAGGTAAAAAAGATAATCCTCATCTCATATCATGGGTGTTTATAGGAATCTCTGCCCTGAAGAAGGAAGGAATGAGGACAGAGAAGACGTGTGCCCTCCATCCCACTTCTCCAGGCACAAAATGAGCCACTTTTCCCACATTTATGAGCTCCTGGGCTTTTATTCCCCCCGACATGAGGAGCAGATTCTCTGTCTTTGCCGGGCACTTCAGAAAGCAGCAGCTGAACGTGCCTGTTCTCCCTTGCTTCACTTTTTCAAAGGGGAAATCAAAGTATTTCATGACATCCAGAGGTCTGTTCCCAACAGCACGGGATAAAAGGCAGGGCACCAGGTGAAGGAGGGTGGTTTTTCTGTGGTTTGAAGAGTGTCCATCCTTCTAAGGAGGGGGTTAATGTGCTGCCTGTATCACGTCCCTGTGAATCACATCTATTTAATTTAATGAGAAAACTGACAATTCACTGTGGCCAGCAAAGCCTGTCCTGCTCTGTGTCACCCAGGAGTTACAAAACGGACAGCTTTGCTCTAATCCTGGAATATTTACAGCTGGAAATGATGGAAACAGAAGGAACACAGTTAAATCTCAAGCAAGCAAGATGTGTTCCTCTCAGATCTCGCCTTGACAATACACAGAGGCACTCAAACCAGCCTGACAGGGTACACAAGACACTTGGCAGTCTGGCAGAGCTTTGTTACTCACAGAGATCAATCAAAGCAAGAGAGAGGCTTGTCAGGGAAGTGTGGGATCAGCTGCTTTCTCCTAGTCTATGGTCTTCCCCTCTCCACTTTATTCACTTCATCCTTTGGGGTTTTTTGCTGGTGGGAAATCTCACCTGAGGTTCTTCAAGGCATTTTATCCACTTAATATTCCAGGTGTTTTGAAACCAGGAGGTTCCATCAGTGCCTTGCCGAGCACCTTGCAGGAGAGGAAGTGTCATTGTGGCACGGGAGTCATCCCTTTCTCTTTACCAATAACCGAGTGAAAGACTGACAGGAAAGCATCCTTTCCTTCACGGCCTTTGGCTTCTCCTCAAAACCTTTTTCCTCCCCTTTTAGTTGGGATCCGACCCCATTATTTTCCCTGCGCTTAAAGCACATTAAAACCCACAGCTATTAAACTGTATTTGATGCACAGAGAAAACCACTTTGAGTGCAACCTGAGATGTCACAGTGAGGAAGAAGAGGAGGGGGTTAAGGCAGGACAGCAAGACTTCTTTTCCACAGTCACTCTTTTTTTT
>VZRO01003321.1:141860-164302 GCA_013397915.1 Daphoenositta chrysoptera | reverse complement strand
TTTTTTTTTTTTTTGCTGATAATCCTATTTTTACACGTGCCTACCAGATGTTCCCCATATCACACCCGGTACAGCCAGATGGCTTCAGAATTCCTTCCCCATCGCGTATCCTCAGCTCCTGATCATCTCACTGATGTGTGATGGCCCCGGCAGAGGGGAGCGAGCTGCTCAGGGGAATTGTCTGCATGTTCCCAAACATCAGCGCACATGTCCCTGCGTAATTCCGCGACACGTTCCTGCTTTCAGAGCCCGCAGTTCCCGGTGGGAGAGCGGGTCCCCTTCCGAGAGGCGTTAATCACCCAGTAATTACCGCAGAGATAAGCAGCCTGTGTCACTACAACTCGATTGCCACCACCCCCCAAGGTCACCGGTTCAGCTTTGCAAAGCCTGGCTTTAACAGAGTGAGATCCTGCCGCGGGGTAGAGGTGGGATGGAGGGATGGATGGAGGGATGGATGGATGGATGGAGGGATGGATGGATGGATGGGTGGATGGATAGAGGGATGGAGGGATGGAGGGATGGAGGGATGACCAAGCTGCTTCACGCCCCAGAAAGAGGCATTTGCTGTTCAGAAAAGAACTGGGACAAGACACTATGGACAATGAACAGAATCTGGGAATGCCCGTGCAGGGTCAGAGTCCTGTCACCAGCTGTGTCACCTTGTACAGCACGTCCAGCACCCTGAGGATGTGATTTGGTACAGATTTGAGACTCACTGCAGCCTGATCTTACAGCAAAAAGAGCTGTACTTAACACAAAACTCTAAGAAACACCGAAATTAGGAAGGACTTTAATCAACGGCAAGGGCCAGAGAGTTGAGGACGGGTTTTTGATGCTCCAGCAAGGCGAGGAAGCAGTGGTGGGCAGAAGTACCCTTCAGCTACGTTGGAGATGCAGCAAAGCCCTGAGTGCTGCCAGCTGCTGGTGCAGGAGCAGGAGAGGAAGCAATTTTAGGAAGGAAATAAAATAGAAATAGCAGAGCAGATCCAAAGGGATTCTTTCTGATAGGCAAGTGACAGCAGCAACAAGCTGGCAGCTCCCCTGGCGTCCCAGCTTCTGAGCCAGCCTCGGAGGAGAACTCCCAGGTAGATCAGCATCAAGAAGCACATATGCAGGGAAGGAAAGGCTCATCTCTCCAAACCTCCCCATCCCATTCCTCTCCCCAACATCCAACCGAGAGGATGGAGCCCAAATCCAAACCTTTTCCCTACTCTGTTTCCCTCTTGCTCAGACTGCCCCTGGCAGGGCACAAAGCCCCAGTTCAGGGGGAGGTCAGGCACGAGGCCGTGCTTCAGAGGGGACAAATCCATCGGCCACCAGCAGCCTCTGGGACAGCCGGGCCCCTCCAGCAGCTGCCAGCCCCTCCAGAGGGCTCGGGCAGGGCCGGGAGCTTTGCCCACGGACAGCGGGGCAGGAGAGACACAGCAGCAAGGGGAGAGGGCAAAGGGTGTCCATTGATATAATTGACTGCTCGACTAATTAAAATTCCTGGGCTGCTAATTGGGGCTGGGATCTGCCTGCTGAAGGCTCCCCTGGGTGGCTCAGCCCAGAGAGAGGGGAGCCTGCATGGCAGAGGGGGATAAAAGTTTGAAAGCAGCCGGGCCCCTGGTGGGGGCTGGCAGAGCCCAGAGCTGTTTTGTCTGACTGATAATAAGTGGCCAAATTACTTCTGACAAGTGAAGGGGATTGGAAATAATGGGGGTCTGTGAAAAGCCCAGGGTGCAGACGGGGGGGATCCATGAGATAATGAGGAGGCAAAGCCCTGGCATGGCTGGCAGCTTCCCCCTCCCAGTAAGGCAGTGGGGCTGGGGCACCAGGGGACAGGGAGGAGGCTGTGTGGGACATCTGTGCAGCGCTCCCGTCAATATTTGGCCTGGAAAGGCTCTGCCTTAGGCACCAGGAAATCAGGGACTGCCTGGAGGGGGATCAGCCTGGAGCTCCTTGGCAGCCGTGCTTTGCTCAGCTCTAGATTTTAGGAGTGATCTTCAAAACCCTCATGCCACAGCACCAAAATCCCTGTCGCTTTTCCATCTCCCACCCCAGGTTAGGTATTTTCCATGTATTGCCCAGATGTGCCAGCAGCAGCTATGACACTGCAGCTGCTCACCTGATCCAAATAAACTCCACATCCCATAGGATCCAGGTGCTCCGGCTGCACCAGACATGGGAAATCAGCAATCAGACTGCAATAATTAAAGTGTTCATTTACATACCAATACCCCAGATATTCTCCACCTCATATCCCTTTCACAATGATGCAGTATCCAAATCTGGAGCGCGTGTGAGTGCACACAGCCAATTTCTTTCTACTCAGAAAAAGAAAATAGCCTATTTTTTTTCATGTCAACATGCTCTGGGTAATATCCTGTGGGTAATTTCTGTGTTTAATGCAGCATTCACAGTATTCTCTCCTCCTGGGAAATCAGATGGGTGCCCCCTTTGCCATGATTTGGAGAATAAAAGTCCCTCTAATACTCTGGAGACATCCAGGAGATATAACTCGATTTTTGGAAGCATGAATATTGGGATACATTTGATCAAAACTGGAAAGAGGAGCTAGGATGCATCACTTTTGAGAGGATCACCAAGCAGGCAAAAATGTCATGGAAAGAGAAAAGACACTGGAACCAGCAGCAAGTTTCTCACTTTTCCATAGGATTCCACATCTGTTTCTCATAACCTTGGCTTTCGGGTTGTTTCTTCCAGACAAAAATGTGCAAGTTGCATGAGCTTGGTCTCCCTCATGCCCAGGTACAGACCTGGTGGGGCTTCTCCTCGCTGACCCCAGCCTTCATTTGTGGTTGGGGTGGGCTTTCCCTGGAGCAGAGCTCCCAAGGAGGACAGCTGCATGTTCCTTGCTCACACAGCCACTATTTTTCAGGGAACCTGATTCCTCACTCTCCTTCTCCACAGAGATTCTGCACTGGCATGGACCAGAACCCAAATAAGCCCATTTTTTCATCATTTTAGTGATTTTTTTCAACGCAGGAAAGAGGAAAACATTACTTTAACCCATGAGTGGCTGCAGGCCGGGGAACTGTTGGATGCCACAATTTCCCAATGCTCCTCTCAGCCTTTTTTCCAGCTCCATCCAGTTGGTTTCAAAGCAGATCTCATGTTTCAGCAGCACTGTGGGGACCTCAGGAGGTGCTGACATACCAGGTTTTTTCCACATCAAGTAATACAAAAGGATAAAACTCATGTTTTAGTGGAGTTTTTCCCCTCCCTTTTCTTCTCTAAACTTGGATTATGGAAGCTCCAGCTGAGCTCTCAAACAGGCATTGTGCAAGTCACATTCTCAGCTTCAAAGTGTTGCAGCATTTCATGGCAGTTCATTTGCTGCCTGTGTCTTTTAAACCAGAGATTCCCAAAGGAAAACAGAAGCTGATTCCCTCTGTTTCCAGCCCTCCTCTCCCCTGAAGGCCACCCAACTCACAGTGCAAAGCCATAACCCCATAGCTGCTATTTGCCTGGATTTCCCTGACAAAACACCACCAATTCAAGTTGGGTGAAGTTCTCCTGGACTCACTTAGGGGGTCTAATTCTCAGATCAGCCTCTGATTTTTCCTTTTTAGGAGCAAAATAACAAAAACTTTTTGAAAGGGAATTTTTCTGCAATTGCAATGGCAATGCTCCTTCCCTAGAAAGCCCTAAAAATCATTCTGTGTGTCTCAAAGTCATTATCCCCCCCTCTTTTTGTACAGAAACTCTTCAAAGCCCTGATGGGTAAGTGGAGCTGAGGGCTGCCAGAGGCAGCAGCGTTCCCAGCTCCTGCAAAAGAGGAGAGAGGGCACCAAGGGGAAGAGGATGGGACTGTGGGATTGTCTGCATTTTTCTCAACAGTTTGGGGTCAAGCCTGATCCCCGGTGGGGTCAGCTCTCTTACACTCTAACACACCAAAGTCAAAGGAGACTGTGCTTCCCTGCAGGAGCCCAGCCAGAGGGAGGCTCTGCAGCCCCTTTGGGAATATCAGCCCCAGAGGGGATGGAGAAAAGCACAGGGAGGCAGCGGGGGGAAGGATGGAATGGGAATCACTGGGGCAGAGGCACGGGATCTGTCCCGTGTCCCTGACCCACCCACGGGCACCTCTCAGCACCAACATCCCTTCCTGGCGAGCCCTGGGCTACATCCTCCAGCATGGGATCAGTGGGACGTGGTCTGGGAGCAGACTGGAACGGGAGGGATGTCAAGAGTCACAGCAATCACCCCAAAATCCCCTTTTGTCATCTACAGGATGCTCCTCACCAGCAAAACAACCCCGGAAAACTGAAGTCACAGTGACTCTACAGCACTTGGCAAGGTGTTGACACCTCTGATAGGAAAGAAGGGAAGGAAATGAGGAAATCTGTAAAGCTGGCCAACACCTAAACATGGCATGCAGTAGGAAGAGATCTGGGCAAAACAGCAGCTGAAAGGGAGATGGAGAGAAAGAGAAGTTTTGTGCTGCCTGGCTCACATGGATGGAGCAGGATGCTCGTGCAGCCAAAGGGAAAGAAGAGATAAAATAGGAAGATGTCAAAGTTATTTTTTTCAGCATATAAGCTCCATTACACAAGGAGAAAGGTGCACATTAAGTGCAATAAAAAAAGAAGCTTTTATAGAGATGAATTTGTCTGCCCCATCCTCCTTAAACCAGAGGTTATAAATTGTGACGGATCATGTATGTTTTTGGGAAGTGAAGGCAGGAAAAATGAAAGGGAATTGGGGAATAGATCAAAATTCTCTGAGCAAAAGGCTTGGGAGACACATTTACATCAGGCTTTTTCTTCTCGCCTCGGAGCTGGTGCCATTCTGATCCACAGGAGGAGGAAACTTCTCACCCCTCTGTTCCTACAGCTCCTTGAATCCACAGACTGTTCACAGACCCACAAAGGGAATGAGCCTAAAGCCTGTTGTTTGTGTATTTTAGATTATGGGAATGGGATAAACCATGAAAATGTAGCTGCTGGAACGTGTTGTTATCTGCTTCCCTGCATCCGACTCGCCCCAAACATTCCAGTGCCCCAATTCCACCAGCAAAGCTGCTGGAGAATAGCAGAGCTCCAAGCAGCAAGCTGGAACAAAAGATAATCATTTTTATCTCTCCTCTTTCAAGTTTCTGCAACAAAAGCCTGTTCCTGTCTGGCCCAGGAACAGATTGGCCTGCCACGGCTGAACTTCAAATATTCCTGATTGACCTCAGCGTGTGAAATAGGCACCATTAAAGTGTTCTAAGAATAATTCCCAGAAATCATGAGTCACTGTCTGATTTCGGCAGAAAGGGCTAAAACGATTCAATTATTCACCATGAATTATTCACTGATAATTACACTGTAGTTAGCAATCTCCACGTAGACAGTTCATTACGAGCAAACCACTGGTGTGCAGTTAATATTTCACAAAAAAAGCCCCGCTTTTGTTATTGCATGTCATATATAATGAAACAGAAATATTGGTGGCCATCGGAGGAAATGAGAGAGGGATTAAATGTAGGAGGAAAGTGCTGCTATTTCTAATTCTCAAACAGCTTTGCCAAGTGCAGCACCAGGCCAAGCATCCCCTTCTCTGGTTTCAGAGTCAGCTGGAATTGCATTCCTTGGAGAAACACACAGTGAGGAGAGGAGAAACTGAGAAACCGAGCTGGCAACCATGGAGAAAATTCACCTTTTGCTCTTCTTTTGCTGATGACTGCTGGAAACCTCTCTAAACCCAGGCTCTCCAGGACTGCAGACAGTTCAGTTTTGCTTGTCTGCCTGCTGCTCACACCGAGCTATTTTAGCAACCGAGCTGCCATTTACCTGCCATTGCACTGGCAGGGCTGGCACAAAAAGCAGGCAGAGAGGAGAAAGCCACCCTGAGAGCTTCTCACCTGCCAGGGAAGTGGGGGAAGAGCTCATTTCTCCCACACTTCCAAGCAGGGATTCTGGGTTTTGGCACAAGGAGCCGATTCAGCATGGCTGAGCCAACACCATCCTCCTGCAGAATAACCAAAATAGCCCTTAAAGTCTGGGGGGGCTCCATCCCAGGACATTTGTGCTTCCATCTCAACGAGTTGCTTCCCTTTCCTTTCCCTCAGCTTGGCCTCAGTGGTGCTGGGATGCAGAAATAGCCAGGGTGGCTTCTCTGCAGCCCAGTCCCACAGGGCACCACTGCCAGCCAGGACAGGGTCCTGAAAAGCACCTCCAGAACCCACACCAGCTTCTGGAGCATCCACTAGGCTCTCCCAAATATCCACCCACAGCTCAGAGGTTTCAGACTCCTCTGGGAGGCTCTCAACACCCAGATAAAACCAGGTGCCCAATGCTGGGAACAAAAACTCCTCATTTTGTGGGTCACATGGCACAGCACAAGCCACAGGCAGGAGGACCAGGGCATGGAGTTCCTATCTCAGAAATATCCCATTTTTCCTATCCCAAATGCAGTTAAGAAATCACCAACTTTGGCTTGCATAATGTCAGAGAACTTCACAGGTCACCCAGTTTTCACAGTCCTTGCCAAGTCTGAGAAGTTTCTTAGGGTGCATTTGCCTGGTGGCAGTCCTATGAAAATAACACATTTCAGGCATTCTCCAGCTTGGGAAAAAAGAGCAGAAAGGTCTGTGTGAAGTGAGACAATTTGACAGGACAGAGAGGAACTGGGACGAACAGGGACATGCTGGGGTCATTCCCATGTCTCTGTGGGATTTTAGCACCCAGGGCAGGCACTCCAAAAACATATCCTATTAAGCTGTTCTGTGCAAGAACCACTTCCATACTTTCATCATCCTTCTTGCCTCTCCATAAACCTTTCCCCACCCTTCTCTCTCCTTCCAGAGTCAGTGGCAGGCCACTGATGACATGGATGTACCCTCTGTCACAGGATACAAGTTATTATTTTGTTCCTTGTTTTCCTAGTAATTACTATAATTTTAGTCACTGCCTCTGTCTGGCACTGAGAACAGAGTTGATATTTTCATCCAGCCATCCATTACAACGACCAGATCTCATTGGTGGGTGGTAACAGCCAGTGCAGAGCCCATTACAGCCTGTATAAAATTAGGATTGCTTTCTCCCAGGTAAAAGCAGCACAGGAAAACAGACTCCCTGCTCAAAAATCGCACAGCTGTTGTCCCCATCCTTATCCTGAAACCCTTAATTCTGCCCTTTCAGTGGGGTCCAATGGTTTCCATACTTTTTCACTTAGTTTGGCTTTTTTTTCTGGGTGAAACTCCTCACATTTCTAGCTCTTTACCTCGGGGAAGTTAAGGCAAAGGGCTTTCAAGGATGGAGTCGTGGATAGTGTTACCTCAGGGCTGTGTTTTAAGGCATTTCTTGAGCTTTTATGCTCCTCCTCACCCTTTTTCCACACCAGCATTGATTACAGCGGATAATTGTTTTCTAATTGGCCCGCAGCTGCCTATCTATCTTAGATAATTAAAGTGAATAAGAAGAAGTAGAAATAAGGAAAGAAAACGGAACTTTACTCTTAAGAGCTGCCTATTGACTATCTCAATCGATGGGGAGGTCACTTTGGGTACACACGCCAGCGGGACACGTCCTTGACTGAAACACACACCCTGACAGACCCAGGGAGGCAATTCCCAGCCTCTCACTCCTGCTCTGCCAAGTCCCACCTTTATTCCTTCTGACATCACAGTCTCAGGCTCCTCCAGCCCCACACCAGCACCCTGGAGCAGTGTGGGGCCACCCAACCATCGGTCTGCGCTCAGGAGGTGACACAGGGAAAGTGCCATGGGCTGATTTATCTGGGCTGCCACAAACTCGGTATCTCCAAGATCTCTCCTCCCTTGTCAAGTTGGATTAAAACCAGACAACGAAAGTATTGACTGCTCAACCACGGGCCTAGAAAATCATTGGGAAGGGTGGAGCCCGACCACAGCGGGATGCCCAGCCCGGTTGTCCTGCCCAGAGCCTCAGCATCACAAACATGCTGGGTTTCACCTCCAGAGCCATCCAGCTGGGTTTAACAGCAAGGGCAGCGAGGCACTCCAGCTTCTCACTGCTGCTGGCACCAGCCATAACTCAGGCTCCGTGCTGGAAAGCCCAAGGAAGTCTTTCATGGAGTGCAAGAGCTCAGAATCTGGCTCTACTATGTAGAAAGGGTTAAAATGCAGTTCTCTAGCTCAGCAAGAAGGGGCCATGCAGAGCCTTTGAAAGGCAACTCAAAGCAGCTGGGCAGACATGGCAGAAGGCCTGACCCAGACTGAACAGCCAGCACACGCCTGCACACCTCAGGTGACAAAAACCACGCACAGCATGAGAAAATCCCAGCGAAATGTGTCTCCCACCAGCTCTGAGAACCTGGCAAAACGTTGCAGGTTACTCGTTATCAAAACTGAGAGAAGCTAACGAGGGGCTGTAGATGACTCTCTTGCCACAACTTGAGTTTTTGGGCAAGGTGTACAGTTAAGAGCTTGTCCTTCGAAGGGCAGGAATGCTGAGTACCTTCCAACATCCACCTCTCACAGCTTCCAGCTCCCGTGTGCATCATCCGCAGAGCTCAGGAAAACTCAGTTTATTAGTCTATCACTGACAGAGAGACAGGTTTTACATTGGTAGCTTAATGCTGCACAAGAGGGGTCGTTTTTTGTTAAAAAAGCAACGTGCAGCTGCAAACAGTCTGGGCTGGTCACTGCAGGGCTGTGATAACCTCAAAAAACACAGGCAACCCCACTGTCAGCAGTGGAGTCTGGAGCAGGGATCAGAGCCTCTACAAAAGGAGTTTAACAAGGACAAGCAGCCAAGAAACCAGCAATGAAACCTTGAACCCCAGACAGGTGAAAACACCCAAGTTTGTCCAACATTGTAATAGCTCCCACATCTAAACAAGTAAAAAAAAAAAAGCCACATTCATTCCGCAGACCTCAGCCCGGCCACACTGAGGTGACACAGGCCAGCTGAGAGGTGACTTTCAGAGTGCCACTTCTAAAGACCTCAACCAGCCACCCAGGAACCCCACATTACATTCTCTTAGCACAGACCTTCAGAACAGATCTCGGGAAAAGTGCTTTTTTACTAAACTATATGGTTTTATTTGCTCTCCCCTCCACCTCCCCTGCAAATCGTACTGGAAATGCTCCAAGCAGTAACCTTCTTTGTGTCTGTGCATGTAAAACTTCCAAGTACATGCTAATTCAGTTTAATTATGGATTTACTTCACTGGCTGCATCACTAATGCCAGAAACAGCCCATACTTGCAGCCAAGGAAATGAGGAAAAAGGAAAGCAAGGTTTTCTGTGCTCATGTCCCTTTCAAGCCCCATCCCTGCATCCCCATCCTTTCAAAACTTGGTGTGCAGGAACACCGCAAAGATAACCTGCTCTTTATTTGTACAATTTATTAGATAATCTCCTTCTAATCGAGAACTAATTAAAGGAAGTGAATGCTTGGTTGGAAACGGGGATTAAAACATGGATAATTATCATAAACGCTACATTTGTTGTTCCAGCTTGCTCTGTTCTCCTCCTCCCCTCTCCCTTTCCCCCAGTCCCTCTCCCAGGCTGCTCCTGATAATGTTCAGACTGTCTCAGAAGGGGTTTGCTTTCACAATCAATTATTTTCTTTTTTGTCTCCCTGGCTAACGTTTCGTTTGTGTGAGAACATTAACGAGAAGTATTTTCTTTTCCTTGTAAATTCATTTAGACGACAGTGACAGAAGGTGGGGAGGTGGCAGCTGTAGGAAAAAAAGAGGAAACAGGAACATTGAACCAAAGCTTATAAATTATTTCATCTTCTCCAGACAATCCAGATCTGTCACTGCTCTGTGTGCAAGGGGAATTTTTTTTTCCTTTTTTTTTTTTTTCTGTCCAAGAGTCCCTCACAGGCATGAGACATTGATGTATATGGGAGGCTGACGAGAGTCTCAGCACAGCTTTTTTCTGCCTGCTCCCCTAGCAAGGACCATTGCCACTGAGGTCTCATCAGAGTAGGTTACAGCCAGCAAGGAAAGATTTAGTTTAACTAGTCCTGTTTGGCTAAAGCACATTTTTAAGCCTGTGTCTGCACAGGCAGAGCCTATTGCTTTGCTGTAGGGTTCATGCAGGACCACTTCTTGCTCAGGCAAGACTCTGAGGAGCAGGAGGTGGCTCAGATCAAGCCACACCACCTTCAAGTGAAGATTTTTAGCCACTTGCATGGCTGATGTGAGGGTCCATTCCCACAGTGATGTCCTACAAGCCCAGGGCTGATGACCCAGTGGAAGGGAAGGATGGATGCCACGGGATGCAGAGCAGCTTCTCTCTCCCCAGATCAGATGTTAACCATGAGAACATATATAATTACTCTTTTAAAAGTTCCCTAGCAGGATAAAAGGTGAAAATGAGAGCAGGTCCCTCAGTAGCTGGATGCCAGAACAAGACAGGGATGTTGGAACCATGGCCAAGATCAAAATGTGCCAGACAATTTCTGTGTCTGGATTGTTTATTGCTTAATCCTCAACAAAAGTGCTAAAAGCACAGAAGTGACAGGCAGATTTTACTTTTCTTTACAAGGAGGAGAAAGGCTCTTCCTGCCTAACCTGTGCCTAGCATGTCATAGTCCAACCTGATGGCATATCACTCCTCAGTCAATCCCACAAATTTTAATGGAAGGGGTGCCTTCCCCAGCTGGGAAAACACACAGGGGAAAACACACAGACCTTAGTTACAGAAACACTGTCAGCTTAAGTGATTTTGCTTTGGGTAGTCTTTCCACCAATCCTGGGAAGAAGCAACTCTCCAAGGGGCTGAGTGTGCCCCAGAAAGGGCACAGACAGGTTTCCTGTTCAAAGCCAGCATCTCTCACACCACCGCTGCCACCAGGGATTGTCCCACCAAATTGGGACAGCAAAACAGCTCCTTAAAAAAGAGTACAAGTTTTGATGCCCATCCACTCCATGGCTTTGGAAAAACACCTCTGACTTAAAGCCAGGCTCAGCTTTGGCACCATTCAAACCAGACCCAGCACAGGTTTTCCCCCGTGGATCAGGGAATTCCCAATTTCCATCCAGCCCAGAGAGAAGTGCTGTGTACAAATGCACAAGGCGTTAGCAGGTTGTTAGTTCTGAAAAGTTGGAACTATTCCATTTCAAAGAGATCTGTAATGCATAAGTGTCTGGGCTCATCTGTCTTTCTCATCATCCCTCCTGCCTTGAAGTAAGGTCTTGCTCTCTAAGAATCTAGACAAGAAAAACACTCCAACAAAATGAAAAGCAACCTGGCTGGTGATAGATATAAAAGATGACATCTCCAGAAATCCCAAACTTCAAAGGGGCAGCTTTCAGTTCATGGCTATCCACTCCCTCCAGCCCTCAAGGCTAGTGTCATTATTTTACAGCCATGGGAATCATTTGATCTCTCCAAATGGCAGCCCAGTGGTCTGGCACACTTCTGGATGTCAAAAAAGTCTGCACTGCCACCAGCAATATTCTGCAGGGGCTGGTTTCTGAAAGGACAGATTGAGGTGAAACTCGAAAGAGTCAGTGGCAGGAGGAGGAGGGAGGGAAAAAGGGTATTTTGAAGGGCAGTCGCAGGCTGAGGGACTTTTTGGCCTGGTTTGTGCAGGCACAGGGGGATGCCAGAGGCTCCCGGGTATCCCAGCCATTCCAGTGTGGTGAATTCACATTCCAGGGACTTCCCCCATCTCACACAACATCGTGTGGCTCGTGTTTTTAGGCTCAGGGAAAGCACACGGGACTGGTCACAGGAACACAGCTCTTCTCGGGGTCATCCCAGCAGCACAGGGAAACCTCCATCCTCCTCACCCTCTGGAACACCCTGCAGGTCCCAGCCCTCCCTCACGACGTCCAGGGAGTAGGTGAAGGTGAGGGGACTCAAGAAGCTGCCAAGGTAAGTAATTGGCTGCCTGCTGGTGAGAACTCTTAATTAGAGGCTTTTCAGCAATGAAATGTTTATGTGGAGTTAATGTATTTACTTTGATGCACGCACACTGTAATAAACGGGCGCCCTTCCTATGCTCTGGCAGTTAAAGAAGTGTATTACAAATAAACACAAGCTCCCACAGATGGGCTCCCAAAGTCCCTTATCCCTCATGGCCCAGAGCACCCCTGAGAGATGGGATCCCCCAGCTTTCCCAGGGCAATGCCATGGATGACCACGCTGCTGGAGCAGGGTCCCTCAGTCCGAGTGGGGGAGAAACTTTCCCCCATCCAGCCTGGAAAAGGATAAATTGAGCCTGGTTTTCATATTGCAGACTGGGGAAAATAGCTCCTTGTAATCAGGGCACTGGATTGTGCACTGGCTGCAGTTTCTGAACAGATTGGAGATGCTGCGCTGCCACACTTTAATAGAGTCAGTGTTTATTCCTGTGTGGGAGAAACACTCCATTATCTGGCTTATTAATTGTTAGTTAAGTAATGGGAAGGTGCCCAGAGCAGGAGATGAGCCCTCATCACTTGTTATTAGCTCAGAAACCAGCAGAAATAAAATAACTGGAGATAAATTATGCCAAGTGCTGCCCCAAGTACCGCAAACTGACAGATCTGCTCAGAGGGGAATTCACAGAGAGCTCCCGGGGGGAAGTGGGGAAGAGATAGCAACAGTCAGTCCAACTGGATATTGCTTTTTTAAATGAAAAGGTATCATCGTCTCTGATTCTGAACACCACTTTTCATGGCTGGGATCACATGGATATTCATGGCTGAGAAGGTATCCTTGCTCCAACAGGAAAACTCAGTTTATTAGTCTATCACTGACAGAGAGACAGGTTTTACATTGGTAGCTTAATGCTGCACAAGAGGGGTCGTTTTTTGTTAAAAAAGCAACGTGCAGCTGCAAACAGTCTGGGCTGGTCACTGCAGGGCTGTGATAACCTCAAAAAACACAGGCAACCCCACTGTCAGCAGTGGAGTCTGGAGCAGGGATCAGAGCCTCTACAAAAGGAGTTTAACAAGGACAAGCAGCCAAGAAGCCAGCAATGAAAAGATACCAGACTCTGCCTTGAGCCCCAGACAGGTGAAAACACCCAAGTTTGTCCAACATTGTAATAGCTCCCACATCTAAACAAGTAAAATTCAACAGCAGCCACATTCATTTCCACCAAATCCATCCTCCAGTGGTGGCCACAGTGTCATAATTTGCTGCGCCCCCCTGTAGGGGATCAGCAGAAATTACCATTGATTGATCAGATTCACAGTTCCAGAGGAAAGCAGAATACCAGAATAGACAGCATGAAGAAATTTAGCTAAATTAACGCATTTTGTGACATCGTTCAGGAGAGACAGAGTAAAAATAAAAAGGAAAGAGAGAGCTGCTCTTCCTTGCTGCCATGTGCCTGGAAAACATCCCAGCAGCCTTTCTACAGCACGTGTAGTATTTTTACTGCAGTTCTGTAGGAAGGTAAAGGGGAAAAGGATAGGCCAGGAACCTAAACTAGCATCAGCAGCCCATTCACAAACCCTGGGAAAGCAGCTACAGCCAAAGCTTGGGTCTAACCTTGCACTTGGAACTGAAACTGAACCAAGGCCACCACCTGATTTAGGAGAGCACAGGAGCATCTGAGGCAGCTCCCCACACTCTGCTTCCCAAGGCAGCAGCCCCTAGCACCAAAACAGACATTTGTGGATACTCCAGACTGAGGGTCCAGCCCCAAATTACTCCTTCCCTAGTACTTACAGCAGTTAAAAAACTAATCACAGAAACACAGAAGGGTTGTAAGGGACTTTAGAGCCCATCTCATTCACCCCCTGCTTGGGCAAGGGCACCTTCCACTGGACCAGGTTGCTCCAAGCCCTGTCCAAGCTGGCATTTCAAGCTTTATTCATGCACTTCACAGGATCACCAAGCAGCCCTGCCCCTAAGGCAGTAAATTGTTCTCATTCAAGTCTCCACCCGTGGAGTTTTCCCCCCAGCTGTCCCCACATTCAGCACCCCGAAGTCCCCCCCACAGCCCAGAAAAAGCCCTGCTCATGCCACAGAGTCCTTTCTTTAAAGAAGTTTTGCAACAGCTGTGCCACTCTGGAGCCTTATCTCTTCAGATAAGCATCTCTTAGTCTATGTTTCATTTAATCCCTTCTAGGAATACAGCAATAAACACTGTTTCATCTACATCCTGCAACAGAGCACCCCAGATCCAAGCTCATTCCCAAAAGTGTTTGTGAGAGAAAAGACTGCCAGCTCCTAGCCCTAGAGAACTCCAAAAACGTTGCATCTGGCTCAGCCTCTTCACTTTCTTGTGTATCTCGAGTCAAAACAGATGAATTCCTTAAGAGCAGCAGCCCCTCTTAGAAACTAATTACCTCAAATCTGCTCCCACACCCACAGACTCCACGTATTTCCTACCTGCCATCCCGAGTTTTAAAGTTTCCTCCAACTTCAGCTTCCAGAATAAAGCAGAAAACTTGAGGAGTGCCTCACTCCTGCTTTTCTAGGCTCTTGCAGCCACGAAGCTGTTCACAGTGGGCTCAGCAAGGCAGCCCAATTAGGCCTCTGTAACGAGATCCTTTCATTTAAGTGGATCCAGGTGTACCTTTCCACTGCTGCAGGTGCTTCCTTCACTGCATCTTCCCAGAGAGGGTACTCCACCTCTAAATTGCTTATCACTTGAAGAATGCTTTGCAAATGCTGTATTTTCCTGCCCCTGTCTTGGAGCTTTAAGGGTCTGTAACTCATTTGAAAGTGCTGGGGTTTGAAAAGGAGCTCTCTGTTCATGGGGGCAGCCTAATAACACGGAGGAAGATGAGCTTCAGGTGAGATGAAAGGAGACAGACAAAGCAGAGAGAAGCTTTCCCCGTGCTGTCTTTGCATGTTGATGATCTGGGTTGTTACTGCATCATAGGGCTCTTCTCTGGGGTGAATTGTGAGGTGGTTTATATATGAAAATACAGCACCTGCCATCAATAGAAGCATTGTGTAAGAAAAGCTTTTCACAAGCGTGTGGAGGGATAGGATTTAAGATAAATATTAGGGAAAATTCCTCCTGTGGGGGTGGGCAGGCCCTGGCACAGGGTGCCCAGAGCAGCTGTGGCTGCCCCTGGATCCCTGGCAGTGCCCAAGGCCAGGCTGGACGGGGCTTGGAGCACCCTGGGATAGAGGAAGGTGTCCCTGCCCATGGCAGGGGTTTGGAACAAGATGACCTTTTAAAGTCCCTTCCAGCCCAGTCCATTCTGGGATTCTATGATTTTTTTCCTGAATATCAGCTGCTCATGAATGCTCTGATCTCATATGGGAACATCTCCCTGGATCCACATTCACACCTTGCCCTGTGAAAGGTGATCCCACCTCTCTGACTTCTCCCTTCCCAGCCTCTGAACTTCAGACTATTCGTGCTTAATAAAAAGGTTTTGTCATCATTCACAGGCATTTAGTGCTGTTCCTGCAGGTTCAGCTCTGTCCCTCTGTAATTCCATCCCTTTGCAAGTCTCTCCTCCACTGTGCTGGGGATGAGAAGGGCTGCACTGCAGTGAGTTTGTGCTAAAACTTTTGCAAGGATGTAGCTTAATTGGCTGACAGGTAGAGCTGGAGAGCACTAAAGACACAGAGAGAACTTTAGCATTGGAGGTAGAGAGGGATGGATGCCAAGAAAAACACTCCAGGTCAAAAGGAGCTGTCCCCAACTCTTCCTCTCGCTGCTGCAGAGTCGGTTTTGTCTTGGAGGAAACTCTCACGCACACTGTGATTTTTGTGAGAGGCAGCGACCAGAAAGGTAGGCAGGAGTAAAAATCAATCAAGATTTGTCAAATACATGGGAGAACTCATTTTTATGAGGTAAGTGCCTTCAGAGGAAGCGTTGGTAGACACCTACCACATGTTCAGCCAGTTTAGTGGCAAAGCATGCACCATTAATCACTGTCACTCCAAGGGGCCAGCTTCCCACTAAACCATCTCCCAGATTTCTCCCTCTTTCAGCCATCCTCTGCCCTCCCAGCAAGATGAGTTGCATTCACAGACCTGCGAGCCCACAAATCAGGCTGATGCTCTTGGCAGCTGCCGTGCCAACCCCTCATTTATTCGGTGCTGAGCCGCCCACAGTGCTTCAGCTGCACTGAATGGCTGCTCGTTTTCCTCGGGATAATCAGCAGTGTGGGCCAGAATGGTGTTGGAGGAGCTGCTGCCTCTAAGCAGATGAAGTCCACGTGCTGCTGTCCTGCTGCAGTGGGACCCTGCCCTTGGAAGCAGCCAGGAAGGGTAAAGTGGGTGGCTTGGCAAACACCCTCTGCTCAGGAAAAGCAGCAGCAGCCAGGGAAGATGGTTTGATGGTTTGATGGGTCGTGCTGAGCACTCAGGAGCTTGGAGGAAAGAATGCCCTGAGAGCAGTATCAGACCATGGGAACCCCACAGCAGCAGTGGAACAGAAGAGCCTTCAAGGACCTGAGTTGTCCCAGGAAGGGAGGAGGTGATGTCCTTTCCAGACATTATCTCCAGCCCCCTCCACCTGCCTCCTGCTCCCCACTTTACTGCTGTAGGCCATCATAAGCTGCCTGAGGCTTTGTGGTGTCTCACACTCACCCATCCTGAAGATGAGTGAGGGGACTTCACCACAGCAGGGTGAGGGGACGGCCCTGTCCCAAGGGATATTCAGAATGGACTTCTCTTTTTCCACGTGTCAACCCATTTTCAGGCTGAGATTTTTTTAAATTGTCATGCTGCAGATCTTATTCCCACATTTTAATAGCATGAATTAAGGGTCTCAGTTCTTATTTTCGAGGTATGGCCCTCGGCAGTCACATTGATAACACCTGCTGGGTTAAATACTGCACCTGGAGAGTGGAGAAAACTGGTTTGTGGCAAGAGCTACGAAGAGCCTGTGCGTTGTTACAGGAAGGAGAGAAAGAAATGGCTTGGAAAGCATAAAAAGATCCTATTTTCAAGTTTTAAGCCAGTTACCATCTTTAGGGATTAGCTTCTTTAGGGAGGGAGCAAACTGCCCTAAGCCCTCCTGCCACGGGGCTCTGCTCTGCACCCCTGAGCTGTCACCAAGGCTGTGGCACAGATTGGGGAGACAGGATCCAGCAAGGTCTGTTCCTTGCAGCAATCCCAAAGCCTCCTGGCCGGGCAGGATTACATCCCTCATGTGATTTTAACAGAACCACAGAGAGAGAGCAGCAGCAAGGACCATAAACCCACTTCCACTGCCCCAGCCACCAGAAAAGTTGTTGAGTTGTTGGTGCAGCTCTCGCTGATAAAGGCTCCATTTCCTGGCACGGCACTTCCCAAGCAATAAATGGGATTTATTTCCTGCTTCCCCTCTCACCCCTTCATACACATTCCCTACTGCTGGAGAGTTTTCAGCTAAAAGGCTGGAATAGCAGCAGCCTTTGCCATGCCCTCTTCTCTCCAGGGGCCTGGAGATGGTCCTGCAATTTTGGGAATACCTTTATTTTCCATGTAACATCACCACTACTGACTGCTCTGGGTGTGTGATAGTCCTGCAGCCAACACAGGGGGCACCTGCCCAGGCTGGGGGTGTATGAGTGGCTTCAGACTCTGGTGCAGGTTGTATTTTGGAAAAGGGGATCCCAGCCAGACACAGAAGGCCCAAGGGGTCTCTGGATCTCTTCTAGAGGAGGGAGGGATTCAGCTTCCAATCCTCAGATCCCTGTGGCAGGGACTGCTGGTGGCACGCACCACAAAGAAGAGGAAAATTGGGGTGAGATCCTCTACACCAGGAAAAGGAAAACAACAGAGAACAAGAGAAATAAGGCCGAGCAAAAACCCTGCTCCATCCCCACCACACCCTTTCAGGGCTGTTTTACAAAGGAATCTGCAGAGTCACAGAATCTGAGCTTTTTGGGTTATAAAGGGCCCGTGTTCCCATGCCAGGGATGGCACCAAATCCAGCTCTCCAGAAACTCCAGAGTGAGGGCAGTCCAAAATTAATCCAACAGCTTGTAGCAGTAAAGGAAATCAAGGACCTAGAGCTTAATTTTATGGGGCTGCTGTCAGCAGACAAATAAAAGCTCATGGCACGACTCCATGCAGGTCCAGGGCACCAAAAAACTCCACAGATGATGGATTCTGAGGTTATTGAACAAGGAGAGAAGGAAAGAAGAGGGAAATTAGTAAAAATCGGGCTGCCAATGCCCTAGACTTCTCTCATACTAAAAAAGCACAAGGACTCTGAAAATTGGGTGGAGATAATCAGCATTAAACAAGTCAAGGCTTTTAACTTGGGTTTATCTTCTCAATTCCTACATTGGAGAAAGCAAAAAGCTTTTAAATGCTATATATACAAACATTTTTTTATAGCTTCTTGTTCTCCCTTTTGCTTAGCACTGAGTAAAGTTTTGACTCCTACACCAAACCCTCCAGAGTCCAGCCAGTGAATCCCCAGCCAAGATTATCTCCTGGCTTGTGGACTTTGGAAGAAATGGATTGTGGTAGAAATCCCAAAAACCCTCTTATTTCTGGGTGCAGGAGTTTCAAGGGATGGGCTGGAGGCTGTGGTGTCTCCTGGCTCCGAAAAGGCACAAGGCAGGATGAGCTGAAGTCTTGTTATCATCCGTAGGCACAGGAGCACTTTGGAAAGGGTAGTCAGAGGGATGTTGTTACCACCTCCCAGCCTGGGTCACCTCCTTCCATCAGAATTTGGTGACCCCCAACCAGAGCTGGCAAAAGGGAGGGTGAGAACACTCCCTAATCTGTTAAACCACATTTTTAAACCTCGGCTGCTTCTCCCCAGGCCTTCTGCTCAGAAACCAGGGATTTACCCAGAACAAAGGAGAAGCAGAGAAAAAGAAAAACCTAAAATCTTCAGACACAAGTATTTATTTGGAGGTGCTAAATGATTTCTTGATTAATTCTGCAACCTGCTGCTCACTCTCTGCTTGGTGTTTCACGGAGAAAGTATTTTAGCTCGACAAAGAACTCCCAGGCTGCAATGTGCCTGGTGTGGGCAGCAGGGCAGTAATTGGCTTGAAAAACAAAACAGGGAGGACGAACATGAAACTAACCTGAAACCCTTTAAGCCAGATAAAGGCTTTGCTTTACCATGGGCACGTGTCTAAACTTTTCCAAGCCTAATAAAGAAGCATTATTGCTGCAGCAGATGCTAAACGCGAGCCTTGCTTCAAGGGGAGAGGGCAATAGAGGAAAGAAATGACCTGCCTATAAATACAGGTACCAGAAACCATTCCATCAGGCTCCTGCCTGCCAGGGAAAAGCCTGGGCATAGGGAGTGGTGACATTCCAAAATCCTGGTGTTTCAAGGAGTGCTTTTTAGTTTATTCATGAAAAACTGCCTGGTATGGGATCTCCCTTTCCAGCCTGGGACAAGCCTTACTCAGAAAAAGAAGAGTCCTGTGCAATTTATAACCTCTTCCCATAGAAGTAAAGCAGTAAAAAGAAGATAATCAGGTCTGTGACAATTTAATTATCACCCCCCTGAGGCAGCTGCCCCACCCTGACCATTTTGGGGAGCCCATGGTGTGCTAAACCCCAGGATTTGGCCAAGACCTGCTAGGAAGTCAGCAGCATAACATCTCCAACCTCTGGAGACAGCATCCTCTTTCTGTGCATTGCGTTTTTAGCGTGGAATTTGAATTCCAGGCCAGGAATCCAAATAAATACAAAAAAAAAATTTCAAAAAACAGCCTTAAAATTTTTGCAGCACCCTGGCAGTGACCCATACCTAGGGAAACACCTCAAGGATGGGTCTGTCTATCAGGCCTGAGGAATTCCCTTTTTTTTGTTCTATCAGTGATGCCAGAGCAGTTCAAGGTACAACTCAGAGGTAGCAGGAATTATGTGTTTTCATGAAAGGAGGGGGCAGGGAGACTCCTCTGGCAACATAAGTCAGTTCAGATGGTGCTGGCTTACAGGCCTCTTCCTTTAAATTGATTAATAATGACACATTTAAATGGACAACATAAATTAATTTCTGAATTGCACCATTAGTAAGTAATTAATTTCTTTGCTCTGTGAAACTAAGATATCACTGTTATCTAAATCTATAAAGAGAAGAAATGCTGAACGAGGACTCCATTAATGTAAAAATTGATTTTTCCATTTACCCTCTTCTGAGTTTTTTTCACTCTCCCTCCCTCCAGTGCATTTATTTTTCAAGTGGCTGGGGATGGGGAGAGTAACCTAATTTATATTTCCAGTGGTAATCAAAAGATCATGCATGCTCATTTCAACCAAATGATGTCATTATGAAGGCTGTTAAAGCTGGGCTTGCTTTGTGTCGAGGTTTGAAAACAAATCAGTGAGAGACTGCAAGTCAGACATACCACGAGCAGGATCCAGTTGTGGCCGAGGTACTGGATCCTCCTTTCCATCCCTCCTTTCCATTTGCTTGGTAAATGGTCCAGGACACATCCAGCCTTGGTGCAGATCATGGGTCCCATCATCCAGGTGCCACCTAGGAGAGAGAGGGACATTTATTCTGATTTATTCTTATTATTTATTTGTCCCGGAGCAAGGGAGTTGCTTGCAAAGACCAGCAACCTCAAAAACCAAGACATTTCTGTCCCCTCTTAGAGTCCAGGATCCATCAGGCAAGGATACTTTGAATATGAGTAATTTTAAAAACAGCAAGAAATGGAACTTTCTATCTATTACTTCAAGAAGAAAAAGCCTTAATGTTTTCCATGCAGGGAATATTTCCCTGGCTCTTGTGCTGAGGTTGGTTGAGGTGGCTGTGCCTGGTGTCATTTGCAAGGGAGGGATGCCAAGGATGGGTTGGGCAGCAGGTTTTGGGTGGCCCCACCAAGACAAAAGGATGGAGACTGATGCTGCAGTTTTGAGACAACTCCTGGGTCTCTTCAGCCAGTTCTGCCCTTCCCAATTCAAGAGGCTATGAGAGGAATCTTAGTACTAAACTGGAGATGCTTTAGGACTGCTGATGCAAGGAGCCACTCAGGTCCTTCAGCTGTGCCAGGCCACGATTTCACAGTTCCTTTGCAGCTTTTTTCCTACCCTGTCCCAAGAAGAACACGATGTCACCTCTGATGACATCATGAGGAGCTGAAAGCCACCTTTAAGTACACCTCAGAGAGAGGGAGGCACAGCCTGAACCCATCTCCAAATGTCCTCTGCTCTAAACCAGGGAACAGAGCCAGTGGAATTATTTATAATGAGTATTTTGGCGGCTGCTTTCCCCCCTCCACCCTCCTTTTATTAAGGAGCACAAAACAAAACATGCATACAAACAAGTCAATGGGATGAAACATTTATTGTCTGTGCAAGGAGTGTTAAATGGACTCATTTCAGCTTCTCAATTAATATCCGGATGTCCTCAGCCACTGCCAGGGTTTTTTTTCCCTTTGGTGAGTGGGTAATGACATCAATACCACCATGTGATCCTTCTCTTCCCTTATTGAGTCACCTTCCCCTTCCATGCAGGAGTTTCTTTTAAGGTTCACCGATTGAAATTGTTTGAATGCAGCGAGAAAAATAATAAAGAGAACATTTCCTAACACTGGGAGGAGCATTTCAGGCATGAGCACTTAGAATATTTATTCACCCTTTGTGGGAGCAATCTCAGCAAGGAAAAGTCTGCGTGAATAAAAGGAATTGCAAATACCAGTGAAGGAGCTCCGTGGTTTTCATTCATGAGAATATTTGCACAGGTTCCTGGGAGAATTATCAGCCAGGGTAATACAAAATCCCTTAGAGCATCAACTCTTTGGATACTCTGTAATCCTGCTTGTCCAATGGAAAACATCTTTTCCTGAGATGTTTTTTCCTGAGATGTCCTGAGGGCCTCAGCTGTTATGTTGGGGGTTTTTGTTCCTGGCTTGGGAAGACTAGAGAAGGATTAGGAAAGTTTGGAGAATTATCTTTGCCCCATTTTTGTGTCATAGTGCCTGAGATTCCCCCTGCCTCTCCTCCCCCATCCACTCTCTCTCCCTCAAGCTGAAAATGAACAAATAAGCTCAGCTTCCTTCAGAAGTCCAAAAATAAAAAGGGGGGGAAAAAAAGGTATGGCCAAGCAGCCAGAATTGTTGGAGCCATGGAAAAGTGGGGGAGTCACAGGGAAAAGCCAGTCGAGGAGCAATTCACAGCAGAACTTTATACCACAGACCCGGAATAGACAAAATTCCATGTGGGATCGAAACAAGGACGAAACACTGAGAGGCAGAGCCAAAAGTTCCTTCTGCCTGGGGAAGGAGAAGCAAGATAGCAGCATCCACTGCATTTTTGGGGGTCAACAATAAAAGCACCCGGGTCTATTTACTCATAATTAGCCTTTCTGGGCAAAATATCCTGTGGAATTTCATTCTTGCCATAGGATTTTATAGGGTGGTTCAGAAACTTAGAGAAAGGATATTATCTTGCCCGGGTTTTTAGAGCATTTCTCTGGAACCCTGTTGGTTTCAGCCCTGTTAAATTCAATAACTTCCCTAAGGGAGTGCTTTAAGTGTCAGGCTTGATTCAATTATATAAAGGGATAAGGGAATAATCGTTAGACAGCGCACAGGGATGGGAGAAGTGGTTTTGTGTGGCACCAGTCTTATTTAAGAAGAGTCTGAGTTTATAGATGAGGCTGATGAGAAAGTTGGAAACAACGTAAGTGTAAAAGACAAAA
>VZRO01003321.1:85045-141841 GCA_013397915.1 Daphoenositta chrysoptera | reverse complement strand
AAAAAAAAAAAAAAAGTGCTTTTAGGGAGGGCTGGGATACCACAGAGCCATGAGGATGGTTTCAGATGAGTACTTTAAGTGTTTTTAGCTGTTTGCCTTGGTTTCATCAAGATGATGTCCCGTGTATTGTTCTTGCTATTCAAAATGTAAGCTATGGGCTTAACACATCCTGCAGTTATAAGCAATCCAAAACACTGAAGGCTTTAATATTTCTTCTTACTTCTAATACAGAGTATTTTACTTCTAAAATACTGTTGTCACTGCACCTTAAATTATTATGACAGTGTGAACTGTGACTAATCCTTCTGAGTGCTGAGTACAGACACAGACTGCAAACCCAAATCAGCACCCCTCTTTGCAAGTACTCACCTCACCCTCTCCAGAAAGGGAGGAGGTGGGTAACCATGGCCTTCAGGAGACAGGGAAAGTGAAAAAGGGTGAGTGTCTCCATCTGAGACCTGCTCTGGTCAGGAGGCACCCACAATTTGAAGAGGAGGAAGGGTGTGAGGTTGGCTTTCGATGCTGAGCTGCAGAGGAGAGGCCATTCCCAGCTGCCAGGTTTGCAGGGGCACACGTGAAGTTAATGATGCTCTGATGGCTTTTCACTTCAAATACCAAAAAACCCCAACACAATCAGGCACGTTCAACTCCATTTCCTTCACTGACAGAACCAAATAACACGGATTTTCCCAGCCAGTGGCTAAAAAGACCGAAGCTTTCTGCTGCTACCCAAGGATATTCATCAGCACTTCTGCTTCATAAACAGGTCACCTGCAACTTCCTCAGCCATACCTGAGACCCTGCAGGAGGAGGCACCTCGTGACCTCAGCCTAACCCATTCCTGTTCCTGGGATCCTTCCTGGGATCCTTCAGGCTGTGCTCACACACTCGGTGGTGCTTTCTCAAATCTGTAGCTGATGATGTTCAAGACATCACTGAGCAACACCACCACCGGCAGCTCCTATTTTTCTAAAAGAAAGGACAGCTGCAGGAACTCTTCCCGACCACCCAAATGCCTCACTCATCTCCAGAGGTACTCAGCAGTTCTCAGCTTGGTGGAGATCTCCTGGTCAGTCATTCCACACCCTTTTTACAGCTTCTTTGGGTTCATCCCTGGCCTGAGCACGAGACGCTCCATTTGTTTTGGCAAGAACGTCCCTGAGATTTATACCTGTAATTATCCGGGTAACCTTTCCGACAGGGAATTTTAAAATGATCAATGCTAAAGCAAACTACACATTAAATGTGATTAATAAAGACACCAAATGACTGCCAGGCTGCACCTCCCTGCTTGTTAAGCGTGTCAGCTGGAGCATCCCTTATCCCACCACTGTGGGACACCCAAAAGTGGCCGTTCCCTTTGGGTATGTCCTCTCTTCCCAGGCAATGCCCATGGCAGGTTTAGGGTGTGAACAGTCACAGAGAGTGACAGCCATCCCCAGAAGTTTCGTGGAGGATGGAGACTTCTTCTTGGGTCCTTTCTCATATTTTCTCCTCCCTACCCTGGTGTGTCCTTCCTGGTGGGAGTCGTGTGGGAACTGGGCTGCTGGAGGGATGCTGAGGAGGTGACAGCAGGATCTTAAGTGACAGGAGACAGACGAGCACAAGCCCAGCTGGGAGGAAGGTTAAACGAGGTGCTGCTCCCTCAGCATGAGGTTCTCTCTCTGGAATTGTCTTGCCATCCCCAGGGCCCCTGATGGAGCTCTCTCCTCGCTCCCTGAGCAGGCTCCAGCCTCACCTGCCATCAGAGCACCCACTATCCGTAAAACTGGGGAAAATAAGCACCTGTCAGGATATCCATCATGTCCCAGGGAGGCATGGGGTCCCCTTCTTCCATCAGAAAGGGTTGCAGGAGCGTTAAGAGGGAGCTTTTCCGAGGAATCCGGAATTCACGGCGCGTTTGGCAGGTTGCACCGTGCTATCCATTACAGCCTGCATGGAGCTGAGGTTTTCCAAAGCTTGCACTTCACTGCTGGCTCGCCCAAAGACAGTAAAAATCAGTCACAGTCAAGCCTGCATTGACCTTCACTCAGCAGCTCCAGCTCACCGGAATTGCAGGAGAAATGCTGATGGCTGCTTCCCTATTCTCTGGGCAAAGTTATTGCATATAAACTGTGTATTGATTAGAAGCAGAAATTGTAAAGAAGCCTCTCTGGGAAAACTGGAGGGTGGGAAGAAATTCAGGGGCTGACAAAAGAGCTACTTTAATTAGGAAGGGAAGCAAAGTGGTGGGAATTAAAAACAAACACAACCTCCCCTAAAGAGCCTCCCACTCGAGATCTGAAAATCCAAGCAGGAATCGTCTCTCATAGAAAAGAAACGGGATTTTGGAGTTGGGAAATGGAAGCAGGAAAAAGAGCTGGCTTTTCCCCTCCACCCAGCACTGTCGAGGATGGGGAAAAGGGGGAAAAGAGCAGCTGCACTTTCTGCCACTCCTGGATTTCACATGCAGAGCAAGGAAAGCGATGGATCACCTAACGAGTGTACAACAGCCATGCTTAACTCTGCCTTCTAGCTCCAAGTGCGTCGGGGTAATTACACATCTTGGACTTATTAGCTGTAATTACTAGGTTCTGTAATCTGCAGAATGTGTCATTAGAGCATGGCCAACCTCGAGTGGTCGATCAGAGAAGTTTCTTGTTTATCCCCTAGCTTTTCTTGCCTCAGCGTTAGGTGATGTGCTGCTCCTGCTGCTGGGAAGCCTCACATCCCCCCGGGATCCCTGCAGCCACCACAGGCTCTAGCTCCTGACCTGGGACACGTATGGCCTGCAGCTGATTAAAGGCTACAGGAGCCTTTAAAAAAATTTGGCTCTCCCTCCTACAGCCCAAACGTGGTGTTCATAGTCCCAGCACTGCTTTGGATAAGCACCATTACACCAGGAGTGGCTGGATCAGCTGCAGGCTTCCAGTTCCTGCCTCCCATCCCTGTGCTGCCGGGCACTGCCAGGACTCTGCCTTCAGCAGGAAAGCTTCTGAATCACACAGCTACCAGCAAGCAGAAAATAGAGGATTTCGTGTCAGTTTGGACCAACGTAAAAACCCTGCCAGCTCATCGCAGATGGGACTGGTCAGAGCCAGAGCAGGTTCCTGAGAACATCACAGCGTACAGAAATGGACTGGTTTAGGACTCTCCTACCTTCCAGACAGGTTTTTCCCCACCCCAAATTCTGTGAGTCATTCCTCCTTTCACCTGGACTAATCTCCTGGCTGTGTTTCTCTTCAGCCTCCCCTGATTTTTGGGACACAGACTGGTCCCCCAGCTCCAGGCGTTTGCTCCAGTCCATCCCTGCATGCAGCAGTTCCCCCTTGCAGGTGTCTCACAGCCCAGATCCTACTTTAGCCCCCAAAATTAAATAGAACCTCTCAATTAATGTCTGCCTCTCCTTCCAGATGAAAGCAAGCTGGCAGCTTGGCCAGAACTGTGGGAAAGCCTGGTATTCCCACACCTTGGACAATTCGCTTCTGGGTACAACGTTTCCCAGGGCAGCTTAGCTTTGTTAGCTCAGCCTTTTTTCCCCAAATCCCTTTAATTTCACCCCAGTGCATGAAAGGGAAAAGCCACTCTGCCCATCCATCCCTGCACAGAAGCCTCTCAGATCCAGGCTTTCCTAAAGCCCAGGAGGTTGTAGCAAAGGATAAAGCCCAAGGACAAAGACAGCTCCAGATAATTTGTCTCCAGTGTGGTGCTTCCAAAGCAGGTGCCACCAAGCCCAGATTGAATAAGCTGCACCTGCTGTGCCCAGGTTCTGCCTGACCCACCCATGAGTGGTTTTTCTTTTTCCACAACAACATAAGTCTTTATAAAAGCTTTTCAATCCATCTTTACGTGATATAAGGGTTTTACTTCCTTTTGGTTCCTGCTTATTGTTTTGTCAAAATGAAAAAAAAACATCCACGTGCAAGTGGAAAAAAAAATAAATCAAAACCAAAAGGGTGTGTATTGGGATATCCTGGACTGAAATGTACCCTTCCTTCCATCCAGATTCAAGGATGAATACCTTGAATAATACCTTACTATCCCACTTGAATTAGCAGTGAGCCAGGGTCATGGCAGCAGTATCTTCATCCCTAATGTTTATGGAAGTGCCCCAAAAAGCCAGGCAGGTAGAGGGGGACATCAGGCTCCCCACAAGGGTAGGGACTGCCTGGGAAAATCAATCTTTTCCAGAGGCAGCAAGTTCCAGCTTCACTAACAGCTACTGCATCTCTCTGGGACAACAAAACGCAACCCAGCACAACACAAGCAGAAATCTTCATGGTAATTTTTGACGTAAATTATACGTGACTTCTTTTTATGACCCTCTAACAACCCCTGAAAGCAGCACTCACTTGTGGGAGGCCAGTGGCCACCTCGTACTGGGCCAGCCAAGAGAGCTGTGGTACTCTAAAACCAGAGCATTGTCCTTGTAACCACCTAGGGAGACAAGAAAAGATAATAAGGTGTGACCACCATTTCCTTTTTGTTTTCTTGGGAACCAGCATCCCATCCCTGATGCAAATAATGGGCTCCCCAAATAGACAAATTTTGGGTTCTCTTCCCTCTGGGAAAGCCTCTGAGGAGCCTCCAGTGAAACCAGCAGAGCTCACTAGGCTGTGCACAGATAAAAGAGGGAGGTGTGGGGGCCCTGGGCTCCTAGAGCATGCCAGAGGTGCCTGTTATGGCAGGTCCAGCTTTCTGGCCACCAGCCAGCAGGTGATAAACCAAAAGCATCACTTCTCTCTTTTGAGTGCTCAGGATTTTCCTCCTTATTCCTTTTGCACTGTCCAAAGCTTGGAGATGAGAGTGGGTATAATGCCAATCATTAGAGGAGCAATTACTTATCTCACAGGAGCTCTGAGAGGCTTAATCAGTTAATATTTGTAAACCACGACGAGCTGAAGGATGAAAAGCATCCAAGGAAAAGGATTGCTCACAACAAAGCCCAAAGCAAGGCAGCTTTGCTGGCTGAGCTCCCCTCCAAGCCCAGCTTCTCCTCCCTGGTGGCACAGGGAGTGTTCCCTGCTGCGTGCCAGCCCTGGGAACCCAGTGGGAATAGGACATTAATGACATCCTTCAGAAATGTAATTAGCCTGCCTTCATGGCGAGGTGCATTAGGGAGAGCTCAGAGGCTTGGAGAAGTGGGCTCCAGTGGGTGAGAGCCAGGCTTGTGCTTTGAAAGCTGCATTAGGGAAGGGGAAAAAAAAAAAAAACCAGAAAAGAAAACGTTCTAATATTACTTAATTACCCCAAGACATCCTGAGATGTAATTGAGCTTGGAGGGCTAAATGGAGGCTGCGCGTGTGAGACAGGCAGAGGTTGATGCATTTATAATGAGACCACTTTGCAAGGCAAACAAGGTCCCCACGGAGGAAGAGGGGGGCAAAGAGGAAGGACAAGAAGGGGGCTGGGGAGGTATTGAGGTGCCTGAAGTCCTACTGGTCTCCACCAGCTTCATGCAAAGTCCCTTCCCCTCTGCTCGGGTTTGCAGGCTGGGCTGGAAGGAGGCAGGATGGGAAGTGAAGGGTGTGAATGCAGGTATAGCAAACCACAAAATTAACTTGCTCATGGTTTGGATGCTGAAAACCTCCATAAAAACCCCTCAGTACCCAATAAAACGCTCAAGAGCTGCTATATCACACTGGCAGAGACATCTCTCCATCCAGATCCAAACCCGAGTCCTTCAGGCACCTCGGCAGCATCCTCCTGGGGAATGATGAGACAGCAAGGAGTCATCCTCAGGGCAGGGCTGACTCTGAAGATGAGGGAAAACCTTCCTCAGAGTGGCCAGTGCTCATCCCCACTGCTCCCACGAACTTCAATGGAAACCAGGCAGCCAGATCCCTGTCCTGGACAACATTCCTTCTATCCACAACACCAGAGGCCTGCTGCATGCACACAAGCCCATTCCAGCCCTGATTTACATACTGTACAGAAGGAGACATTAAAATCCAAACGGTTTATGGTAATTAACACTCATTTAAATATTATACTGGTAACCATCACTTCCAATTCTTCTCAGCCTTGAAGGGGCTCCGTGTGCATGTTCATATGTGCAGGGTGATTTTAAAGGGACACTCCATCTTCTCTCCTGATTGCTGCTTTCCCAGAAAAAGGATGTTTAATGTTCATTAATTGTTTCATTTGGAGAAATTGCTGTGCAAAGCCACCACAGGAGAGCAGATTTTTTTTTTTTTTAATGACTATTACTATTTTTGGAAAGAAAGTAATAATGCAGAGGCCTGTCTGTGGCTCTGGCTCTGTGGGGGCTGTTAAAGCCCTGTGATGGGTAACACAGAGCTGCCTGTCACCAGAGGAATGAAGACTATGGAGATTAAACAACCTTTAAGTGGGAACAAATGCATTATTTATCACAAATTAATCCCTCTTTCTCCTTTTTCACCCAAGCAGCAGGACTGGGTCTCACGGGAGGCCAAGGTGACCTGTCGAGCACCTTTGGTGGGCCTTGCAGTGATCCACCCCTTTGTGATATCAAAAACCAACAGGAAGTAAATATGCAGTAGACAAATCCCTAGGTTGTGGCACACAATAAAGTTATGAGAGGCTATAGGTGTCCCAGCCCTGTTTCCAAGAGCTGCTCCAGCAAGGCCAGTCAGGGCCCTGCAATCCAGGGAAACCACAGCATCCCTGGAGGAGGGGGAAGGAGAGAAGATGAGCATTGCTGCATCCTCCAGGCAGCAGCCCAAGCACCGACAGCTCTGCCTCTTCTCATCACCTGGGCAGTCTCCTCAGGATGCAGGAAGTTTGCCTTGAAGGGATATCAAACCATATCCACTCCAGGTGTCCAGAGAGCCAGGCCCACTGACCCACAGAGATGGCAGCTCCTTCTGGGAATAACTCTGGCACAGGGTGGGGAAAGGGCCAGTGTGGTTGCTGTGCCCTATTTCCCCCTGAGCCCAGGAACACGGCCGAGGAATGTGAGAGCTGCACAGCACACGCTGGGATCCAGCTGCAGGGAGAGCTCCCCTCCCCTCACAGCCCAAAGCAAATGACAGCAATCCCACCCAGGCCGAGAGATCCGCGTTTACACCTCATCAGAAAAAAAACTACCCAGGGTATTTGACAGCCTTGTGCTCCAAAATATTGTTCCTCAGCCACCCATCCACGGGAAAGCCTGGGAAGTGGCAGCAGAGTCCTGGAGCTGTTGCAATGCCCCTGTTATACTAATGATGTTTTCTGCCCAAACCATCCCAGGTGTGGCTCCTTGTTACAACACAGGAGTAGCCAGGAGAGTCTCCCTGATCCCTTCAGGCTTGGACCTGTCCCTTGAGCCACAAATGCCGTGAGAAATACTCAGGATTTTCTTGCAGGGGACCACCAAGTGATGCTGAGAGACATAAGCAAGAGCCTGAGCCCATTCCAATCACTTGACAAGGTCTTGCAAGATCCATGTTTGCATTAAAAAGAAATTAAAAGCTTTTCCACTCCACTAGCTTGCCCAAAGTCTGCATACTAAATAGTAAATGCTACCTATGAGGTTGAATAAAATCTTCATTAAAAAAAAAAAAAAAGACAGCAGTCACTGAATACATCATGAACAATGACATTGGGGAGGCATTGTTCTTCTTCTGCCCGATGGACCATGCTGAAACACCTGTTTCTTATCGTGGGACTGTTAATAACTGTCACCACCAAAATCAGGGCTGGAAAAGTGTCATTAAGTCAAGTTATTCCAACCTCCACCTAACTGGAGGGCGAGGGGGAAACCCAGCAAGGAGGAAGAGAAGCAAAGCTAAGACTGAGATAAATGTCACAGCATAATTGTCAATGTGTCCCCCAAAAAAACACCAAACGAATTCATCTTAGATGGCTCCTGCCTCACTGAGATCTTGCTGACACGAAAGATGCAGCTGGGTAACCACAGGCAGTTTTAACTGATTAACTACAGACATTGACCAATTAATTCACTGGGGATTTGTTCCATGCTAATCACCTCCTAAAGCTGCAGCCTCCCCATAAAGTCAACAAAAAGGCAATTTCTGGTCCTTTCTCCTACACCAGCTGTTAAAGGGGTAGGAGGGATGGTTACCCAGGGGTGTTTGAGGTAATCTGGACTCAGGTAGGAATGAACATTTGAAGAACACAACTCCCTAGGAAATGCAAGATATTTATCTTCTCAAAGAAACCTGGAGCAATGCAAAACTTATGTCACCTGCTTCACATCGTGCAGACATGGAAATGGACCTGAGTTTATCAGTGGAGGAAAAAAAATCTCTCATTGTCATTTGTTGTGCTGCTCACTGGCTGCATCCATCTCCCATCACTGTTGAAAGCTTTATGTTGCTTTACTATAGCAAAAATGGTTATTCCTCCCCAACATCACAACCAGTCTCAGGTTTCCCTCCTCCACAGAATCACCAAGACTGGGTAAGACCTCTAAAATCATCGAGTTCACCCACCAACCCAGCAGCACCACCATGGACACGTTGTTCCAACACTTCAGGGATGGTGGCTCCACCACTTCCCTGGCCAGTCTGTTCCAGTACCTGACCAGCCTTTATATGAAGAAATCTTTCCAATCTAAACCTCCCCTGGTGAAATTTTCCTTCAAGGCTCTGGTTTTTGGCAGTTTCTGCCCAGTAGAACCCAGTTGCCACCCAAAGCACAGGAGCCGACATTCACAAGGAGTCACAAGAGCTCCCTGGAATGGGTTGGGCACAGTCCTGTCCGAGAAAAAAAAAAAATTCAATTACCCTGATATTTTGTGTCAAAATGAAAAATTAGGTGGAAATTCTGCCCTCAGCTTGGGAATCCATGCAGTGACAACCTGAAAGCTTCACCCTCCTCGTACCACACAGAGGGTCTGGAGGGAGTCCCTTTATTTATGTTTTCTTGAAACATCAGAGCTTATTTCCCCCCACTTCCTCTTGATCCACAGCCTAAAAGAATTTTAAGAGGATCCACACTTCTCCAGCGGTGCAAGCACATTCCACAAAAAGATGCACCTGAGATGACCTTGAAACAAGCCTGAATTAATCTCTCCAACTCGAGCCACTGCAGAGACAAAGCATTCCTTGAGCCGTGGTTGGGGCTTTGGAAAGTGGGATACGGTGGAGGAGAGCATCCTTTATCTTCCTCTCCCCGACAGCCTGAGAAAGGCTGGTTCAAAGGAGCAAAACAAAACACTCACCTGCGTGGCAGAATAGTTAACTTAATCCCCCAAAGGCGAATCCTGTCAGCATGTAAAACCAGGAGTGATAATTGTAACCAGTTTTCAACTTCTACGGTAGTGGAAATAATCACTTCAGTGCCACTGCCTCTCTTCCCAGAGACTCCTTTCTCCACAGATTATTTTAAACTAATCTAACAAGGGGGAGCAGGAGGGAAGGAGGGTGTAAGATTAAAGATGAGGGAATGTTTAAGACTGGAGCAGGAGGGTGAGGTTTGGGCAGCCACAGGTTGGTCTGAGCAGCAGCTCTGCTTGAGAAGCAACTCCAAAGCAAAAATCTACGAAAATGGGTAAAACCAGCCGGATTTCACGCAGATGGATTCACTCAGGACAGCCTGGTAAATATATTTTTTCTGGGAGATAACAGCCTTTTTTTTTTCTTTTTTTTTTTTAAGACAAAAGCTAATCTTTGTCTTTTGTGAGAGAGCTTGACCATCTGGACTTCAGAAAAGCATTTGATACTGTGCCACATGGGCAAATGATTAGTTAAACTGTAGGAGGGGAACATTAGGATAAGAATTATGAATCAAAGAAATGCTTTGCCCAAAAAAAAAATAAGATTATAGTAGATAACACCAAAAAAGGAGGCAGCCTGGAGAGATTTTGCTAAGCAGGCTGTTCAGTCACCACTCACATTCAACACTTCCTTAACAACAGGGGACCAACACTCATCAAACTCACTACTCTGGAGGCAAAACAAGGAGTTTTGGCATCATTCAGACAGAAATAATGCCTTTTGAGAACCAGACCAACAGATGTGGAATGACATCCAGTGGGACAAAATCCCAGGTCAGGTTTAAAAGATCAGTGGCAAGGGTGGAAAGTCTGTAGAGAAGCCCCACCTGTCTGGTTGTGCTTGTCCTACAACAGATATGGGGATCCTGATGGCAAAAATGTGTCTACAACTCAAAATATTTCCAGGAGAGAGAGAAAAAAAACCTATTAACTGCTACCTCAGAAACCCAAAAGGCTGAGGAAGAGCTGAAATATAACCTGGTCCTACTGGCCAGCACAGGAGGTCTCCCAAAACAGCATCTCCAAACCCAGGTCTTGTCCTGCCCTCTCCAAAAACAAGATTGTCTCTGTTGGAACCCAGGGATTTCAGACAGCCCTGCAAGGCCCTTGGAAAGCAGGAAGGGATGAAGCAAAGGGATTGCAACAGAAATTAAACTGAATTGACTCCGGTTAATTTTCGTGACAAGATACTTTGGGAAAACATTATTAAGCCTCCTTAGGTAATGTAATTAGAAGTTCAGCCCCTTCTATCTAAATATTGCACAGAGAAAAATACCCATCATCTCATAAAGTGGGGAAAACGGCTTTGCCTTCTCTTTTTTCTTAATAAAGGGTTTTTTTCTTTAAAGCCTTCTTTAAGCAGGTGAACATTTCATGAGGAATCCTGGGCTTGTTCTAAGTGCATTTGGATGTCTCCTGAGTAAACCAGGAGACAGATTCAGGTCCTACATCAAAATATGTGACAATAATCCTCTTCAGGTGGCTGCTGGAGGGAAGAGAAGACAGCAGCAAAGGCCTCTAAACAGGGAATTACTCAGCTTTACCCAGCAACTTCTGTCTTTATGGGCAAAACCCACTCACTGTGAGCAAGAATGGCCAGAAATTGAGACAAAATGGTTTTTAGTCAGAGAATGTCAACTTGCCAAACCCAAGATCTCACACAGAGGGGAGAAAAAAGCCATTTCAAATGACATATTTATTCACCCAGGCCAGAGATTTTTCAGCATCACTGTGGAGTTGTCAGTGGTTAAAAAAACCCCAAAGAAATAAAAGGAAGAAAGAAGAAAATAAGAAAAATAAAGCTTCACAAAGCACAAATAACCTGGTATGTTGGGCACTGGCCAGGGATGCAGATGGCTCAGATTCAAGACTGGCAAAGCAGGGATTTGTACCTCTCTCTCTCCAACATTCCCAGCGAGGCCATAGCCACAAACCAATCCTGGGAGTTTCACTCTCACCTTCTGGTTAAAAAAATTTAAAAAAAGAGTATCTTGGTTTTATCTTGCTGTAGGAAAAGCCCTTCTTTTGAAATCTCAGGGAGGGCTGTGGGCTGAGAAAGAAGCAGGTCCCTTCCCTCCCTGGTTTTGATTACAGCTTATTAGCATCATTGTTTGGTTTAAGATTTCCCATAAAAATTCCATTCCCAGCAAAGACCTCGACTGAAAAAGTAAGAAAGCATTAATAGGAGCTGTGTCTCATTAAGACCAGTTTCCTAAGAAACAGGAGCTCCTGGGGGTGTGTGTGTGACCATCTCAAGCCACCATTTAATAACTTTCACCCAGTTTTGACAAAGGGTAGAAATCACAAACTCTTACGTTCCTGAAAGCTTAAGGAAAATAAATAGCTGGAGAGAGCAGAAGGACAACCTGCCCAACCTCACTGTCAGCCACCAGAGTGCCCACACTGAGGAAAATCACAGCAGATGAAGCTCTGTGCCTTCCCCTGCCAGCAGCAGCACTGGGCTCTTAAAAAAATTAATAAATTACTGTCAGTAGCAGCCCAGACTAAGAGGCAGGAGGAAGAAAGGAGAGGCTTTTGCCTTGAGCTTGTCCTTTTCCTGGGAAGGGCCCGTCCTCGCAGCCGGTGGGGTCCAGGGCTCTGCCACCACGGGCTCTGAGCAGATGGTGTGGGCATGCCCGAGCTGGAGAAACCTTTTGTAATGAAACGCCTCTCCCAGAAATTAACTTTAATTAAGGCATGAGTGCTTAATATCTGTATTGGAGGTATTAATCCTTCAGCGGAGGCCATTCCCAGCCTCTCGTCTGGCACCTTCCCCGGCACCTCCTCCTGTCCCCGGGTGCTGCCACCCAGCCTCATCCCCCTCCCGAGGAAGGTGGCCCCAGCTGCTAATTTGCAGGGAAACGTGCAGGAACATCACGTCTGGGAGCTCTCCATCCCTCCTGGAAAATTTGACAGGGGGTTCAAACCTTGTTAAGAGGAGGCTGGTGGGTGGAAAGGCACTGACAGACAGTACAATCACATAAGCTGCTTTTCCTCGGGAAACCAGGCTAAAAATAATATCCTGCAATTTGACAGCCTCAGCCCAGGAGAGCCACCAATGTGCCAGTGAGGATGAGGAGCAGAGCCTGGATGGGGGCTGGCTCGAGGAAGGCACAGGGACAGCACCCAGGAGTCAAAATCCACACCCTCACCTTGCAGTGGCACCCACATGGCCTCTCCAGACACCCAGGTCTATCCAGGTGGACACAGGCACCTGGAATTTTGTGAGCAAAAGGGCTCCTGTGAGATCCCCCACTCCGAACCCCCAGCTTGCACAGTCTCACCAGACTGCTGCTGAATTGGTCTAAAAAAAGAGGCTGTTTTGTGGCCCAAAACCACCAATGCAAGAGGGAAATCTTGCTGTCACAGCCACAATTCCACATCCTGCTCCAGTGATGGAGGAGTGAACCCTTTGGTAGGAATTGCTATGCACGGGCAGGGGGAAGAGATAGCTTTTATTATCAGGGTATCCAGACGTAAAATGAATGCCTGCAATATTTATCCACGTCATCACCTAGAGTAAGTAGCCTGATTTTTTTAAACGGAGACAAGATTCAGGGATGTCAATTAGGGGGAGATGGAGGGCGAGGCAGGGAAGAAATAGTGCCCAGGATCCATCAGGGTTGCAGATGCCCTATCCCAAATGTCAGATACAAAACCACAAGCGGTTTTCATCGGTGAAACACAGGCAGAAACCCAAAACAAGAAAGTGAGGGCAAGGCAAAGGGTCCTGCTTCGAGGTCAGCCCTGTGCCCCCGGGGTGGGTGCGGGTGCTGCTGGCAGTCTGCAGAGCCTGGGGAGCAGGGGGACAAGGAAGGTTTCCTCTGACTGCCCTGGAATGCCAGGTAGAGGGAAAAAGGGATGCTGGACGACACAGCAGGAACCTGCTGATAGTATGGCAGCAGGATTTGGGAACAATCCCCACAGGGAGGTGGGAGATGCTGCCTAAACCTAATGGAGCCCAAGAACAGATCAAGGACTGAGCTGCTTTTCTGGAGCAAACGCCACTGACTGCACTGTGCACCCTCAGGGGTATTTTAGGCCACTGTGACCAGCAGGTATTCCTCTTTTTCCTCAGAAATCATTAGCCCTGCACAGAAAGGATGGACAAAAGTCTTGTTGAAGGCTGGGGTGAGTGGTCCCTCCATCCCAGATATTGGAAGCTTGGCCAGGCAAACTCTCCTCTGTGTAAGCCAAGGCTTCCCAGCAGCAGGACCACCAAGGCTGAAGAGTGTAAGAGTTTGGTTAAAAGTCAGCAAGTCCCGGCCTCAAAAAACCCCCTAAATATTAATTGCCAGCCTTAAAACCTGCCTCCAGTAACGCCCATCACTGGTGGCACCAGGCAGGAGAAAAGCAATGGAGGGTGACAGCTCCATCCTTGAGATCAGAGCTTTGGGGAGAACTTTTAGCAAAGCTTCCCAGATGTTTATACCCCTGGATTTTTGCAGCCAAACCTTGCTTCTTCCCCCAGCCCAGCAATAGGTGACAGCAATGATCTGGGAAGCAATGTCACTTCCCAGGAAGAAAATATCCAGCACATTTCAACACCCCCAAGAATGTCACCCTGTGCCAAAGTCACCACGAGGAGCCCTGCAGGAGAAGGAGCAGAGCCCTCGGCAAAGCCGAAAGGGAAATGCTGACACCAGGATTCTTCTTGCTTAACTTAATAACTACGGACACCAACATGTGAGCTACTCATTCCACACGCCTGTCTGTGGGTAACGAAGAGAAATAGGCACTGTGAGGACACAAATCGATTGTAGATGGCCGGTGCAGAGGATTAACCTGAGCTGGAAGCGTTTGTGCAGGGAAGTGGCAGCCATCGCCATCCAAAGTGTCCGTGGACAAATCCCTCCCAAGAACAGTTCGGGGGACAGCAGAAGGAAGTGGCCTGGGAGCAAGACGAGTTTTCATGAGAGGAGAGACGATGCCTGGAGACAACCAAAGCTGACAGGTGAGTGCCAGCACCCTCCTTCCTCTCCATCGGAGATGCAGAGCCCGCCTGCCACCTCTGGGGACGAGGGAAGAGGGATCACAGGCACATTAGCACCTTCTTCTTCTTGACAGCTTGTTTTTGTCCCAGCTTTCTCATCCTCCACTCATTGTTTCCTTTTTGTTTGGAGACTTCAGATGAAACAAGGCGTCCGTGGCCTCCAGCTCCTGCTTTGTGGCTGAAGAGGGGGAAAAGAGCCATGAACTCCACAGGACTTGGAACAGGGGGAGGCTTGCTCTTGTCCTTGCATCAGGAAAGCAGGAGTTTCTCTTCAGCAATATTTGGTGCATAATTTTTACCATGAAGGTGGTGAAATCAGAGTTCTCCCAGAGAGGTAGTGGATGCTCCATCCCTGGGAATATTCAAGACTTGGCTGGATGAAGCTTTTGAGCAACCTAGTGGAAGATATCCCTGTCCTTGGCAGGGGATTGGACTAGGTGGCCTTTAAAGGTCACTTCCAACCCAAACCATTTTATGATTCTATAAAATCTTCAGGCCAGACCTGAGAGTTACAGAATGTTGCACTGGGATTTGGGGTTGCTCGGGGAGACCAGAAAGGGCTGAGATCCTACAGCAAGGAGCAGAGACCCACAAGGTGGACAACATCTAGAAGTATCCAAAAACCAGCACGAAGATATGCAGGGCAATCTAAGGAGTTTGTTCCAACCCATGGAGGGCCACTCTGCCTGCCTGGGCATAAATTTCTGCATAAATCTCTGCGATGCTCCTTTAAATTAATCCATGGGAAGAGACTCATGAAGTGGCAAAAGGTCGGCGAGGATGATGCAGACCAGTGGTTTGGAGAATTCTTATTCTGGCCGATGAGCAAAGATCAGAAAGGAAAAGGGCACACACTCACAGGAGAAGGAGTCAGTCTCCACCGGGAAAGCTGGACACAGCCACAGCCCCTGTGGGGTGTAAAACGTTCCTCTGCACCATTCCAGCCCTGCCACCAGCGTCCCTCACAGCTTCGGGGCACCACAAGCAAGCAGCCACGAAAATCAACTCCCTGCCCGTTCCCAAACCATCACAACACACACAAGACAGCAAGAAAGCCCCCGGGGGAAATGCCAGCAGCCCCGTGTCCCATCCCTGTGGGACGTGAGCTGGGTTGGAAGGTCCCTCTGCTCCACACCCTCCCGGCCAGCAGAACTGCAGCGCCCTAAGGGATGAAGTCAGAGATTTTTCAAGCCCATACGTTTGCCTTAAATGGTCTGTTAGAGATTTGCTGGTGGTTTTCAAGCTCTGACAGCCCTGTTTTTATTTCAGCTGCCTTTAAGCCACCTCGCGAAATTTTCATACATAAATATGGAAATATGCAAAACCCCACGGATTTATAGGATCCGACATCGTGGTTTAAATGAATCCCCCATGACCTCGTCTTCTGCTTAGGCCCCCTCCCACAGCACCCCTTCCTCCAGTCTCGGGCACGGCCACTCCGTGAGGAGGGATAATCCTTCCCAGGCAGCTCTGGCAACATATCCACACTGTCCTCTTCCTGCCAGCCTTCCAATCTCCAACCATTCACTCTAGCTGGGACAACGCCTGCTGCTCCTCTCCCATGAACAGGGGTCGTGCTGTGCCCATCCCTGCGAGTGCCCAGGGCCAGGCTGGATGGGGCTCTGAGGAACCTGGTCTGCTGGAAAGTGTCCCTGCCCATGGAATCAGGGGTTGGAATGAGATGTTCTTTAAAGTCACTTCCAAACCATTTCATGGTTCTGTTTCGATTCTGTGATCCAGCTTTGAGCTGGACAGGGCAAGGCAGCCCTGGGGATACAACCACAGTAGTAAAGCAGTGGAAAATCCACACTGTGCTGCTGCAGGAAAAGCCTTGATCAGATCCTGTGTGGCTTCAGAGGAGACAGACCCAAGATAAAAATGTGCTGGACGTGCAAATCCCACAGGGAAAGAACCTCTTCTCCCTACAGCTCCCGTCACAGGAAAGCCCTGCTGTCGCTTTGGGGTTAAATCAAAAACCAAAAGCTCCATCTCTCACCATTTTCCATTCCTGCCCAGCTCTGCCTGAGGATCACAAAGCTTTTGTGATGGGAGCCAAGGGCAAGCCGAGGTTTCTTTTTCCTCTGAGAGGTAGAGAGGAAAATGCAGCATGTCCTTGGGGACACGGGCCCTTGGCACAGGGTGAGCTCCCAGTGATTCTTTTGGACTGAAAACCCCTCAGGGTCTGCTTGGAAAAATGCCTTTCCTGTTCTCCAAACCACTCCCGGAATGGCTGAATCCAACAAAAATCCACCCTGAGCTCCCAGGGTCAGAAAACTCCCTTGAAACCTCACTCCCCCTGGGCAGGAGCACACAGATCACCCAGAGAGGGGCTGGACCAGGGGCCCATCCAAGCTGCACAGTCACTGCCATCCCACACAAATTAAAAATCATGTGAAAAAAAAGAAATAAATCGAGGTTCAAGCAGTGGTGGCCTATATGAGGCTGATGCTTACACTGAATTTAAATGAGTGAAAATCGATCTCAAAATAAGGAAGTAATAATATATATATTTGTTAGTAGAGCGTCAAAGAAAGTAAAAACAGTGACCTGGAGAAAATTGCTCCACCAGTATGTGCAACAAGAGCTGGTTAAAACAATGTTCCAGCAGCCATCCCTTTTCTGAGAGGTGCCCCGTGTTCCCCCTGAATTCCAGCTTGTTCAGCCGGTTCACAGCAGCACGGGAGGTGCTTCCCTCGTGGCTGAGAGAGCAGATGGAAAATGGCTGTGGCATCCTGTCGACCTCCTCCTCTGCCACTGGTTTTTGAGGGAGAAATTGGAAGTTTGGCTCTGCAACAAGGGCTCGGTTTTTGAGCTTGGAGGACACACAAGGAAGGAAAGCCCAGAAGAGCTGGGGCTGATTTTCCAAGCACAGGCAACGCCTCCTTTTTTTAACAAACCAGGGAGCTCAAAAGACAAAATGTCTTTGCCTGGGAGATGGCAGCACCACTTCCTT
Source organism: Daphoenositta chrysoptera (assembly GCA_013397915.1). NCBI lineage: Eukaryota > Metazoa > Chordata > Aves > Passeriformes > Daphoenositta > Daphoenositta chrysoptera. Next base: position 124,711 of record VZRO01003321.1, on the reverse strand, counting down.
AACGAGTTCAGCAGCTCTCCTCCGCTATTTTGTACGATTTTTTTTTCCTTTTGGCCTATTTTCTGCATCAAGAGAATTTCAATTTCCCTCCAAAAGCAACTTGATAAAGATGATAAGAAGATAAAAAAGTGGGGGGAAAAAGTGTTGGTGCAGCTTTTTCTGAAGGAGATGCCTATAAACAGCTGTACTGGAGCATGTAATTCCTTCAGATAAAGTGTATTTGTTATTTTCTAAGACACTTTAAATTTAAACCCACAAGTTTGGTGTTAGGCCTTGCACTTGGTTATCAGATTGACACATCCTGATTAACCAAGGAGAATTAACCTCTCCGGGTGCAGGAAAAGCTGATTATTTAAAATAAATCAAAGATTCTTTTCCACTTCAGCTGACATGGACAGTTGGTTATTTCAAGTCAGTCCACGCAAATACATTTTTGGCTGCACGTGTCCTGGCATCCGTGGGTTTGCTAAGCTGCTCTGCCAAACCCTGGGCTTTTCCAGAGCCTTTCCCCTGGCCAGAATTCACTGAGGGAGGCTAAGGAAGGGCAGAGCACCTCGTCAGCCCCCAGAAATGTGTCCCCAAGCCTCTGCCACGTCTGCACCGCTCCTTTCTCAACCCCTTCCACCATCTCCCACTTCCTCCCTGGGCACGAATCCTGCCACTACTGATTGGTGACACCGTTAGATTTTGCTGTCACCAGAGCTGACAATTCAAAAGGCCCTCGAGAGCTGTCTGCAGAAACACAATAAATGAGATCTCTTAATTAGTGCCTGCCTTAACTAAATAAATTAATTTTATGCAGCTGATACCGTCGCGTCTTCACAGTTTGAGGGTGACTGAGTAGCTGAAAATGTCCCTCTCCTTGGAGCTATTGCAAAGACGTTTTTTGCTTGACAGTGTTTCTATAAACAAACGCGGCTCCGAGGTGGCTGCGGGTGTGTGTGAAAGGAGGGAGGGAGGCTGCTGGAAGCAGGCCAGCTGGCATCCCTCTGCTCCAGCATCCCTCAGGCTTCCAGGAGAAACCCCTCACCTGGAGCAGGCAGGGGAAGAAACCCCTCTGCAACAGGAGAGATGTGGGATGTGGGCTCCCGCATCCTCAAGTGGATGCAGAGACAAGGCAACGCAGCTCCTTCACTCCCCGGGAGGAAAAGCAGCTGCAGCTGGAGGAAAAAGCCAAGGATGCTTCACCTCCCTAGTGAAGGGTCATGAATGCAGCCTTGCAGTGAGGGCCACAAAACCTAGTCGTAAAGATTAAAACAAAAAGGACTTAGGCACACAAGAGGTTGGATTTCAGCTCTTCTGTGGGACAAAGCAGATCCCACACCCTCACAAAGAGATGCCTACTTGAATATAAGTGTGGAAAATGGCTACACATCCATCCAGACTTCACATCCAGCATGGATCCTGACGGATCCGTCTCTCGGTGTGGCATATCTTAGATTTTACATCCACACACATCCTCCTCTCCAAATCCACCTTTCCTTTCAGGGCAGGTGATATGGGCACACTGTCTCCACAGGTGGCCTTCTCTTTCACCTCTTTTCCCTTCACTTTTCTCTCCCTTTTAACCCAACAAGCAGGATCTTCCTTGGGAAGGAAGGAAGGAGAGCTGGGCTCTGGTCAGGATGCCCACAACTTGTTCTCTATAAAGCAGCGACATGATAAAAGCCTCCTGTCTGGCCTTTGATGGCTGGGGAAAAGAAAAAAACCTGAAAGCTTACCATTAAAAAAGACATTCTCCTCCAGGTCTGAATCACCAACACAGCTTTTGGTCCTTGAAGAAATGTGATAATCCAAGGGAACAGACTCAAGGCCAAAATCAGACTGTATTATCCAGGTTATCACCAGGGCGCCCTGCAGAGATGCAGCCAAGAATTATTTCCTCCTCACTTTCTTTCACTTGGTGGAGCACAACAGAGAGAAAGACTCTTCCTATTTTCTTTTCTTTTATTTTTTTTTTTTTTAAGGAAAATAATTAGTTTTTTTTCCAGAGGCTCAGATTTAAAATCAATTTCCCAATTAAAAAGTGTAAGGTCTACAGTTGGTGTAGGATTTAAGCTGGGGCTGTTTGTTTGCCTTCTGGGATCGATGCACAACCCCCCAGGTGCCATCGTTGTCACCATTTGGACAAGAACTCTGTAAGTAACCTTTGGGGGAAGTGTTTTCCTGCTCAAAAACAGTTTAAAGGATGGATAACAAAAAAGATTATGCTCCTGCCAAGTAAAACCACAACAGGCAGGTAATATTGAAAGGTATTAAAAAGCGATGTCCACTTTCTTTGCAGGTGCAAGAAAAACAATCTCCAAGAAATCAGAGATCGGAGGAGGTGGATTCTCTGATGTGCATTAAGGGACTGGTTAACTCCAAATCCCCCCACCCCTGAGGGGCACCACCAGCACCTTCCTTTTGCCCAGCTCCCTCCAAAGGCATTGGTTCAAGGCTAAACTCTCTTATCACCTACAAGCAGAGCCTGACCTCTGCCATACTTGCAGCAAGCCCTATTACTTTGGGGTGGTTCAGAGAAGCTGATTATTGCAAGCCAGGAAGGAGCATTCTGACTTTTGCAGTGTTTACAGCTTTTATCACAGAAAAAATCCACCTGTGCCAGCTATAAAAAGATATAAAATCTCCCAGCAAAGCCTGCTCTCCTCAAGATCCCATGTCACTAACAAGCCCCTGTACACTCTGGGAATGTCCCCCCAAAAGCTGTGAGGTTTTTTTACCAGTTTAATCTGGCCTGTGATCCTGGCTTAGAGGAGCTCTGGAGACAACCTGAATGCTGACAGCACATCATGTGGCTGTGCTGCCCAGGGTCTGGGCAAGCTGGATCAATGCTTCCATCACCTCAGCAAAGACCAAGGGGAGAAGGCACAAAAGCAGGCTAAAAAGCAATTTTATATCTCTTTTCATGCAGCAGGGGAGACACTTTCAGGAAACTCCTTCATGGCCGTGTTTCCACTTCCTTCCAGGCATCAGGGAGATTTTGTCCCCTGCCCCTGCAGTGTAAAGGAGGTGTGGAGGTGGCCCAAAGAGAACTTGGAAGGAGGACAGGAAGTGGAGTCAGAAGCACTGAGCGGTGCTGAGGGAGCTGCAGGAGCCCGAGGGCAAGGAGATGTTGGATGGAAAGGCATCACAACGAAGTGAAGTTGTTGGAGGAGGGATGCTGGGGCCTGGCACCCCAAGGGAATGAGGCTGCACACAGCCTCCGAGTCTTTGAGACTTCCTCAGAGCCCTGGTGCCAACCAGAGAGCATTTGATGAGCTGAAAAAGAACCCCTCACCTTGCATTTTAAAAAGTGTCTATCTCCTGCAGCCCGAGAGGGAGGAGAGGAGGAGGAGGAGGAAAAAGTGCAAACACCCCGTACAAACGGGAAGGGAAGGAAGAAATCGGGAGGCAGGCAGAACCCCAGGCTTGACTCTCACTTATTGATAGAAGTCCGGTAAGTTTGCCTGCAACTGCCTCCTTCCCACACTTTTTTTCCCTCCCAACTCATCCTTTGATCCTTCTCACTCAAAGAACCCCTAATTCTAGTGGACCCATTTTACCAAAGCTTGAAAAGACGCCTGGGATCAGAAGGAAGGGAGCTCTCCCTCCAGGAATGGCATCCCTCCTTTTCTCATCTTTGAGTGAAGGGCTTGGTCCCTCCAAAATCAGGAGGCCAGAAGCTGTGACAAGCCCTATGTTCAGCAGCCAGCTCAGCTTTTTGACCAGGACACTCCTCCAAAAAAAAGAAGGAAGATCCTCCGGCTGCTGGTTTGAAATTTTTACAAATTTCTTTCTTCCACAAGAGAAGGAGATATTAATTAAAGTTCACTTCTCAGTGAAAAAAAACTCTCCCCAAGATAACCTGGAGTTGTGAGGGGAAATAAGCCAAAGGACAAGGCCAGGTGGGACTGCTGGAGGGGACGGGAGCTCCTGCACACACTGCCATCACTGGAGTTCAGATGCCCTGAGATGACATTCTCACTTTTATCCTCATCTCTCCTTTCCAGTTCCCACGGAGTGAAGTGGAAGACGAAGTTTTTGAGGGGCAGGCAAGCACGAGTGCACTTTGACAGCACTGCCAACACAGTGCCTGCTGCCTGTATTCACTGGGGCAGCTAAAAGCAGCAGGAATAACCTCAGGAGAGGCACGGGAAGACTGTGGGACATGCAAGCCCTGGTGTGCCAACCCTCTTGACATGGTGTCCCTTGCCCCATCCACTCAATATGGGATGTAGCCCTTTTTTTGAGGATTTACAAGACACAAATGCATTTGCTGCCCCTATTTCTCCCTCCCTAAGTCAGTCTCAGCTCTCAGCCTCACTGGCTGCTCGAGGACTATGTTAAGAAGCTCACAAGTTCCTTCTTTTATAAGTAATTTTTAAAACCTATATTTTGGTTCCCTGCTGTCTTCATGGACACACCTCAGCTAAAAATGTGTCTCCAGTGACATGTCATTCATCCAGGGCCTAAGAGGGAGCAAAGAAATTGTTCACTCACTCCCCAGACAAGCACAGGAAAGCCAATATTCCCTCCCATTCCTGCTGTTCCATTAAACTAATTTTATGCATGAGGTGAGATCGCATCTTTCCTAAAAATAATAATAAGAATAATAATAATGAATACATTTTTCTCCAGTGACAGCACTAGTGATGAGGTTTTGCTTTACCACAAAGTAGACATTTCCAGAGAGCACATCTACAAGCTGCCTGCTTAAAAATGCACCAGGAACAGCCAGAACTAGAGGATGAAGGAATTGAAGAAGCTTCCTGGGTTATTCCAGAGCAGAAAGGTTGAGGAATCACACACCAATCTGTTTCCAAAGCAGCACCCTTCAGAGGGCAGATCGATACCTGTGGGATCCACATGCACAACTGGAATGAGGGAATGAACTAAGATCACTGAAACAGAGATTCACAGCGACTGAATTTGGGAAGAATTAGACTTTTAAAAATCCAGAATAGGACTCTAGACACAGATGCCAGGTAGCACCCCATGGAAAAAAAAAACCCAGAATCCAAAGTGAGTACAGGAATCTCCAATCCCCACCTCACTTGCAGAGAGCTCAAGGATGACTCCACTCATCCCTGCCAAGCCCCAAACCCCAGCTGTAATGAAGAAGGGGAGATGGAAAGAGAAACAGATAAATCAAGTCCTTGCAGAGATGCCAAGAAATGCAGAAGCAGCTTTGCAGGGAGAGAGCACATTATGAGGAGATGTCTCAGGAGAGAGTCTGGCTGTGCCACGCAAGAAGGACAGGGAGAAAAAAAGCTTTTAGCACCTGTTTGCTTGCACTTATAAATAAGAAAAGAAGCAACTGCAGTTAAAGAGGACAGTAGACACCAATCTCTCCTTGAATCCTGGTTCCTGTCCCCTCCATGAACTCCACACTTGGCTGCAGCTGCAAGAGGAAGGAAAAGGCGAGGGATCAGATCCCGCTTCCTCCCGAAGGCGGGCACGGAGGAGGTGCAGCTCCAGTCACTCATGCAGACACCTTTCCCAGGAAGGAAAGCTGAGAAACATAGCACCTATAATTAGAGGGTAAGAGTTGCAAATACAACAGCGGAATTAAAAGCAGGGAGAAGTCCAGAGCAGAAACGCAGAGCTTCAGCACAGTCAGATTTGCAGCATTTGATCAGCCCTTGAAGGTGCTTTGCTCTGCCAGGGCACTCAGCTTTCCCAGCCAGAGAAATTCACACATCCACGAGGATGAGGAGGGCCTAGCTAACAGAGCAACCCTGAGTAAGTGGCGGGATACAGGAAAAACCCCTTTTCCACAAGCAGGGATGGAGATGCCTCCTCCATCATTTGCTCCCAGGGCTGAATCCGTTCAGCAGCAATCACAGAGAGCTATTAAAAGCAAGGTTATGGACACTGAGGCCCCTGATTAAAGAGCTGGACGTGCTGTGCTAAGGAGGACATCTCTATCTGCAACCCACACCGAAGGTCACAGAGCACAGGTCCCTCCAGCCAGAGGCCTGAATAAAACAGCTGTTTAATGCAGAACAGTGCCCAGACCTCCTTTTGTCCCTGCCACGGGATGCCCTGAGCACCCCAGGCTTTGTTTTAGGAGGTTATGATGCAGCAGCAGCTGTGGCCTCCACACCTCCCCACCAGAGAAGCCTAGCTGGGTCCCTGTCCTCCTTGGAGACCTGTGTCACTTGGCTTTGCACCATCTTGCAGGAAAGGCCGCTGAAGAGAGCAAAGTCCTGAATGATAACGAGAAACAAAGACCTGGGAAGGGAGAAATGTGGCAATTTGCAAGCCCAGTTCTCTGATCATGAGATGGACAGAGACCATTGCAGCACACAGAGCAATCTCTTGGATTCTGAAAACCAGAATTCTGGTTTTTTCCCGTAGGAGAAAGTTAAGGCTGTTGGCATCCAGCATCAGAGGGCTGTGCTTTGGATTGAAGATACTGAACACCAGCTCCTCACTCCTACTTGAGGGTGAGACAGAGCTGGAAGAGTTTGTTCCCTCTGATGTGGAGCTACACCCATAACCTCTACTCATCCGGAGACTGGAGCAAAGCTGTGCCAAAGATTTCACACCGCAAGAGGCAACGAACACAAGCAGTGCTGGACGAGCCGAGTTCCCTGTCAATGCCTGGATTCACAGCAGAGGAGAAAAATCGGCTGTGACAGCCCAGCAAGTGCAGCAGTGACGCTGTGGAGCAAAGCCAGGGCGCCGTGACCTCCACGTCCTGCTGGGGAGAGCAGCAGGACAGGGGAGCAGCCCACCACGGTCCTGGCTGGATCAGCCTCCTGCTGGCTCCACCAGCACCCCGAGAGGAGCCACTCCATCAGCTATTCCCAGTTATTTTTAGTGCCTGGTGACTCTCCTGGAAGCACGCCACGGCAGCAGGTCACGGGGATGGCTGCAAGGGGACAAGCACGGCCCCTCTGCCAGCGCCGTGCCAGCAGCAGTAGATGCCAGCCCAGGTTTGAAGGAGAATCTGATAAAGGTGTCAGCAAACTGAGGGCAAACTCCAGCTGCTGTTGCCCTGACCTCTGCAGTTTTTCTATGTGTTCATTCTTTGATAAAGTTTCTCACACACTTTCTATAAACACAGTAAGGTTTTGTTAACTGTACCTTTTGTTCACATTCTTTTCTCCTGGGTGGAGAATGCTTGATGGACTGTTCTGTTACCTAATGGGGATGGAGGAGGTGGCAACCCCATCCTCCAATCCATGGTCATTCCTGGAAACAGATACATATGAAAAGAATAAACAGCCAGGTCTCTTTTCCTGGTTCTGCGAGACTGCAAAGAACTCGTGTCTAGAGTGCTTCTTTCGTGTCCTAGAGCATCAAGCTGCCATCCCTCCATCCTCATCTTCTCTTTTTCCTCTCACCTGGGGAGCACCTGGCTCTCCCAGCTCTATCCCCCACAAGGGATGCTGGGCTGGCAGCACTGGCACGGAGAGACCACTTCCTCCAAGACCACGGACCCATAATTATTACTGAGGAGGGACTGAGGGCATTGCCCCTGGAACGGGATAAAGACCACAGGAAAAAGCCCCCCAGGTCAGCTCCCAGGGTGAACTGGCAGCTGCTTTGCAGCACCTGCGAGGCAAATTGAACCCTCCAGCCAGGATCACCCCTTCCCACAGCCCTGGCCAACACCTAAATTGTCTTGGCATCTCCTAGACTGCTGCTGGCCATCAGGAGAAGGAGCCCAATGCTTCAGGAGGGATTAGGCTGAGAACTAATGACATTTTCCTTTATGCTACCAGATAGATACAGCAGAGAGGCACGAAGGAATGCAGCTCCAGCAAGGAATTCAGCCGGGTTTTCCACCTCATCTAACATATTTCCCCCAAAACAGTGTCTAGGACAGCATCCCAGAAGCAATGCAGCGGAACAAGGGCAGTGGGAAGAGGAGAAGAGCAGCTGGAATTAAGCACAGAATTGCCTCTGGGTTTCAGTTACCACAGAATTATGGATTTACTCTCCACCTGCACCCGGGGAAAACGCTCCCAGTCTGACACAGCAGAGCTGGGCTGGTAAAATCTTAATGTTGAGGCACCCCAACTGAGCAGAGCCAAGGTAACACTAAATAAATAAAGAGAAGGCATGAGAATTTCAATATTTCTTTCGCTCCTTTAGAACCCAAAGCAACAAAGAGAGGAATTGAGGAAGAAAATGGGATATGCAGTGCTTTGAAGTCATTCTACAGATGCATGAGGCAAAGGGCTTAATCCGTGGGAAGAGCAAGACACAGCCAACTGCCTTGTGCTTGGCTTATAAGGTTTGACCTGGTTGGGATCAGAATAAATAGAATTGTGACAACAATAAAGCTGCCTTGGGGCCATATCCTATGGGTCCATGGGGGTGGCGAGGAGTTGGAAGGAGCAGGCAGAATTTTGCAAATTAAATTCTTCCCAATTCGCCCCCTTTAAGGTCTTACAGCATCAAAGAGAAGTTTGAACAGTCCCAGCCAGTCCTGTGCCCACAACATCACTCGCCCCGCTCTGGGATTTGTCCCACACAGCCCTGACCCCTCCCTGATGTGCCAGGGAAGCTGTGACCCAAACAGAGCCTTCTGCAGGGCTGGTTCCTCTCAGCTGGGGACCCCCAGGTCCTTCCTCAGTGACCCATCCATCAGGGTTGAGCACTCGGTTGCTCCCCAGCATGGAGGGAAGCCCAGCACAGCCACACTCTGCTGAGAAATTCCTCATTTTTATCCTTCCATAAATGAATTATTCAAATTTACCTGCAGCCCAATTACACAGCATTAAGGGAATAAAACACCTTGATGTGTGCAAACTGTTGCTTTACTAAATTAGGTTGGTTGCTTGCATTGTTTAGGATGATTATTTTAATGCATTCTGATCTGATATCTGTTCTATTTTGCTTTACAAAGAAAAGAACTGATAAAAACGAATCTCAAACCTGCAATAAGGACAGAGTTTTGCAAAAAACGGGCATTAAGGGGGTTAGAAACAAAAGTGTTTGAGACGTGAAGCAGTAAGTGAGGAAATGAGGTGAAGCATCACAGTGAAGGGGGTTTATTCCTACATCCCTCCCTCCCCAACTTCCTGATTGATCCTGATAACGAAATATATAATTGCAATTAACTGCAGGCAGTGCAAAGTTCAAAGAGGTGCACTTGCCAGTCCTTTGGCAGAGCTGTGTGCATGCAGAACAGCAGCATTAGCAGCAACTCTGCTCTCTCATCAAGAGGAATTGTCTGGGTATCGGATGGAGCACACGCGGCTGGGGCTGGTTAAGCAGTGACACCCAGAGAATGTGAATGAAGACAGGAGCTTTTAAAGGCCTTAGAGGAATTAAGCACCCAAAACACACAGGCTGGCATTTAATTCCCTGAAAATGCAGTATTTCAACTACCTTGTTGAAGAGATTTCCTTTGATAATCCAGAAAGCTGACATAATACCCGACAAAGATTTCTAATTTTTCTCTTTTTTCACTGGCACGCTTGGGATTCAAAATAATGATTTGGTTGCAGAAGGAATTTGGTCTTATGCTTCTCCTGGCAAGCCTTTTGTGAAGTTTCACGGGGCTTCATTATGGTAATAAATGAAGAAAAGCTCCAGCTTAGTGGAACAACCTGCAAGCAGAGAAATCCCTTTTCTTCCTCACACCCACTTGCATCCATCCACTGCCCATACTTTTAGCAAAAAGTCAACCTAAATACTGATGTATTGCTGCACCTAAACCAAACATAAACATCCAATCTCACAAGCCAAGAACATCACTGATGCCCTCCTGGAGACATCCCTGCAGACAAGGAGAGCTCAGTGACCTCCCTGCCCCATCCCTGTCACAACAGTTTGAGGGAAACCTGAGCAAAGGCACTCAAAAAGCCAAAGAAGTTATTCTGAAAGATCTCTCATTTCCCAATCCTAGGAAGAGCTGTGCAAATGGGATATCTCCCAGAGCTTAGACTGCAAACTGCTCCTGTCAGTATCCCGAGGCTGCTCAGCATCCATGGCTCCCAACACTCCGGATTTCCCAAAGCCCTTCTCCACCACTGGGACAAGTTACTTTCAGCACCATGTTATGCAAGGACTGGAAAGAGGCTCTGATTACCATTTTGTGCCTATTTGACCCAAGCAGGAAATATCAGAGTCCCCTCCAGGGAGTCTCTTACCTGTGTGGGGCTTGGCAGAGACACCTTGGTTGGAGGACACCAACTGTTCCCCCGTCTGGACCCCTCCATGCAAGAAGGACAAATGGACAAAGAGGGATTGGGCACAGAGATTCGAAAACAAAGAAAAAAAATTAAAAACCACCAAGAATGCTGCAGGCTCCTGACCATGTGGGGAAGTTATTGGTGTTAGAAGAAAGCCACCTGCATGAGAAGGGAGCAAAGCCAGCAACCGAGATCCGTGTCAGGCGACAGGAAGGAAGGTGGGACATGATGAGAACTGGCATAAATAGGAGGCTGAGGCAGAAATCATAGGAAAACAAGGAAAGGAGAAAGAGTGTGGGGCTGCACAGCATCCCTGGGTCATCGGATCCAGCCCTCCTGCAAGCTCCTGCTAAAAGCAGGAAGGGTTTTATCCCTCTCTATTCCCACAGGAAGGCTGGTCCATAGTCCGGTTGCTCTCTAATTGTCAGAAACAATCTTCCAATTTCCAGGCTGAATTTATTCTGGGCCAGTTTACATACATTTATCCTTGTGCCAACACTATCCTCGGGCATAAATAGTTCTCCTTCACTGCTGCTCTGCCCTCCCCATCTTCCGCCAGTGTATTTATAGGCAGCTATCTTCCTCAGCTTTCATTCTGCTAATTTAATTAGGCCAGGCTTTCCTCATCTCCCCTCCGAATGCACGAGCTTCATGTCTTTTATTGTGTTAGCAGCCCTTTCCCAGCCCTGGCTCTCTGGGCTGGGCTCTGGCATCCCTTGGAGGAAAACACGAGGCACACGATCGCCAGCGGGGATCTCTCCTGGAAAACAGATGCTTGGGAGTCGAGTGCCTAATTGCAAACAAACTGAGCCAGGCTCCTCTTTGATCCTGTCAGCTCTTCTGGATCAGTTAAGGATCATAAATAGCTCTGTGGAGCACGAGCAGGTCCCGGAGTGCTCTGCAATGTGCTCGGTTCACATTTCGGCTGAGCTGTCTCACTGCGATCCTGGACTCGTTCTTCTTTTTCCAATTATGCTACAGCACCCGGGGAAACCATACGATGTCCCTCAGATTAAATATTATCCTATTTGGTGGTAGACAGCAGCTCATATTGCAAAAGGAGAAAGCTGTGGCCAGCAGAGGGGATGACAATAGGAGTTTTCACTCCTGCTTTCCTCGGGAAGAGACAACTCCACGGGATGTAAATATTGCTGTTTCACTGAGCATTTGGGGAAGAAGTCTAATCCATGGACTTCCTAACAACCAGGAAAAAGTGGCAAAATGTGGCAATTTGGGGTGATCCTGTGCAGGGCCAGAAGTTGGACTTTGGTGATCCTTGTGGGTCCCTTCCAGTTGAGGATAATCTATGATTCTTTTTTGTTTAAATATACATCGAACAATGCCAATAACATCAAACCTTTCATGTCCCCGGTACTTCTCATTTTCTAGCTAGAAAGTGGTATTTTCTTCAATATGAGTGAAAAGGGGACATTAATAAATACAGCCTGAGGCCCTGATGACCTTAGAGTTCCTTTCCAACCTTTAATGGTTCTGTGATTCACCCAGGGTACAGCTCAAACCCGGCTGAGAGGGAACTGTCATCCTCTTTTCATGAGGTGATTTCTGCCTGGATATGAAATCTTAAGAAAAGCAGAGGCACAGAAACTCAGAATCCTGTCAGAAACTCAGAATGCTGTCTTTGCAGCTGGTATTAGGCTGACAGTAAAAACAGGACTCTGCTGAAGAGCAATTCTGCTTTTCAGCCCATCTGATAATGTTTGTTAGCCCAGCAAGAATTGTTTCCTGCCTTGTGTAAGCACCTTCTCACCGATGCCCCAGACCAGCTCTCCAGCTCAACAACTCCACACAGAATCCCAAACTTCTCACACTCCGTGTCAGTCTCCTCATGACATCAACCAGCCAAAGCTGCCCCTGGCACCACCAAAAGCAGAGGTGAAGGGGTACAACACTTTTTCCATGGCTGTTAACCCCAGAGAGGTGCCAGGGCTCCACGTGGCAGAGCAGAGGAACATTGGGATTGCCCCCGTGTGCCATCACATCCCTGCAGAGCAAGGCACTGTTTCCACTCTGTATCCCCAAGCTGCTTGTTGCAGGCCTGGAGAGCATTTCCTGGGATGATTTTTGATCACCCAGCAAGCAAGACAGGCTCCCTCCAGTCAACAGTGAGGAGAAAAGGTGCAGCTGGAGACCAATTTGCTGTAGCACAGCCGCCAGAAATAGCGGAGAAAAATGGAAATATCCTCCTAGAATCCCCAGCTTTACAATAAATAAGGGAAGCTGCTGTCGAGATGTAAAATAGGCAGGTGTTATTCGCAGGAAAGCAAATTGTGGTGGGGTGCAAGAGAGCCAGAGGAACCATTATCCACAGCCACTCGCTCCCATCTCTTTGAGGAAATTCGTGGTGCTGGCTGGAAAACACAAAAGCCATGACCATTTCCATCAGCATTAGAAACACAACCAACACATCAACCATTTGTCAGAATGACAAAACTAGCAAGAAAAGAGAAGGGGAAATATGTCCTTTTCAAGCACCTCCACGGGGGATTTGCAGAAATTGGGTGATAAAAATTAAGCAAATGGCCAGAATCCTCCAACACAACTCCCTTCGTTTGTGATTTTACACTTCTGGGTTGCTGGGGATTTTCTGAGCAAACAATTTCTGCTTAAAGAGAGAAGTATCCACTGCAGAAGACTCAAGGTCTTGCAACAGGCTCTCTCAGGTAGAAACAGGCAAAGTTAGAGCCAACACCTCCCAGCTAAGGGAGGTTTTTTGAGATCATTAATACCAAGAGAGCAACTGCAAAGCACCCAGCACTGCTGAAATATTAACTTTTCACTGCAGCGTGGCAATTCCCTATAACCTGTGCCCTCCTCCTGCAAGGAGCTGCCAGGGGACAGGGCTGGCCAGGTTTCCCCTGGCCACTGCTGAGGAGGGAGATGGATTTCCAGCCCCAGGGCAGCCTGATGGATTTCCCTTGTTATCTGGGGCAGGAAAGTGGGATGGAAGGGTGGCAGCATCCCTGGGTGTGGAGTTTGTCTTGTTCCAGCTCGATGTGAGCGATATGTGACAGGAGGCAGAAGGAGGTGTCACATTTTTGACAAGGGTTAGGTGTTGCACCACAGCTGGGGAGCCAGGTAGGACGAGCCCTTCCTTCCAGGCCAAATTTTTTTTTTTATTGTTGTTGTTCCTCCTCCAGTGAGTTCTTCCCTTCCTACATATGAAGCACAGGTGGAATTAAGGCTCAAACAGTTGATGCCACCCAGGTGTGGTAGAGGAAAAGGACTTCTTCATGATGAACCCTCCAGCCATCCTGACTTAATGCTTGCACAGCCTGACCCAAATAAAAAGTTCCCAGAGAAGTTTCTTTCTAACTCACAGAGCTCAGTTTAGCTCTTGAGATCGATCCTTATTTCTCATTTCCATATTGTTATCACTCTCAATGATGCCTGAGAGGCCACCTAAAACCAGAGACTAGACAGGAATAAGGGAATAAAGCAGGTATTTATTTGAAGGCCTTCAAAGGCGCACCCTGGGCAGGCCAAAGGCTCCACCCAAAATGGACCCTGGGTCACAGGTTCTTCACACTTTTACAAGTGTGGTCCATTTGCATATCAGGGTTAATTCTCCAATTAAAGCTTCAGTTAATGATGTAATTTCCCCAAACTCATTCCCTTCTAAGATGTTGATTTACACATTTTGGTTCCAGGACAGTCTGGGTGTCCCTTGGAGAGCAAAGCCAGAGAGGTTTGTGATGTCTGAGCAGCCTGAGAGAGCAGCAGCTCACAGGCTACAAGAAACTTCAGAGTTACACACTAGGCAATATAGAATTTAAAAAATATAAAAGTTAAAACCTAAAGCATCATCAACTCAATGCCCGTAACGTTGAAATCAAATCTTATGGTGAGGCTGCAAAGGGGATGAGTAAGAAATCACTAAAAACTTCGCCACTTCCCATGGAAAATTCTCCTGCAATCTGTTTTAAAGGCAGGTTAACAATGGTTTGGGGCTTGGTGGTTTAAGGGGAGGTTTTCTGGAACTCGAACAAAGACACCAACCATAACACCCTGACACCCACAGCACGATGAGTGTGTGAAGAAATCACTGCCACTGGCCATAACAGAAATGAAATATGGGAAACGGTAAATAGGGGTGGGAAGGAGGAGGAGGACAGAGCACTGGAGGGGTACCAGAGGCACTGTGCTGGGAGAGCCCCTGGCTCAGTGGGCATTAATGGATGCAAAGAGGGAAAGACCAGCTGCATTTTTCATTTCTCCCTCCAAAGCAGCTGCATTCCTCGCTCCAAGGGAAAATAAACAAGATCTCATCTAAACACATCACTCCAACACCCTGAGCTGCTGCCGAGCCCTCTGCTGACGTCCCAGGATCTGGGGGGGTGCTGGAGGGGTTGGTTCTCAGGAAAAACTCCAGGCTGGCAGATTTTTGTCCTGGCTCAGCCCCTTGCTCCGAGGTGGGAAGAGGGCATCTGCCCGTGTGCATAATTGGGCACGTAAATAGGTCAGCACCAGCTCGTGGGGCTGCTGCAGACACAGATGCATTTTTCTTGCATCCTTAGGCAAGCTGGAAAATGTCACTTCCTCGCTCAGCCATCACTAAACATTTTGCTGCCCTCAGTGCCCACCTGCTCCGTGTCCGCAGTTCTGGGAATAAGATGGAAGACTAACACGTTTCTCTTTTTTCATACATTTTGTTTGATTTTGCTTTCTTTTTTTTTAAAGGCACATAGAGTGATTTAGAGCCCAAAACTGGGGCAAATACCCCGACCCACTTCTCCTCCCTGTTCTCACCTGTGCCTCTGCAGCATCCTTCACCTCCCTTTTTATTTTAACTGTGTCAGGCAAACCCCTAAACCAGCAATTTTTCGTTTGAAGCTGAAGCCCGAGCAAAGCCCAGGGAGCAGAGAAATGCCTGCAGAGGGGTAAGAAGCTGTTGCACATCCCAAGGGCGAAGTCCTGACCAAGGAAACACAGGGAGCTGTCTGTATAAATCTGCATGCAGAAGGAGTTGCACACATGCCAGAGGGGCTACTTTCCCTCACTCTGGCTCCTCCATCCTTGGGGAGGCACACCTGGAACAGGAGTTAAGTTCAGACAGGTGTCTGCTGCTGAATCCTGCACTAGTTAAAACAGGATTTGGGAAGAGAGCTCACAGTAGTGTTTGAAACAAGCACGGACGTGGCAAATCCTTCCTGAGCAGCGTGCAGAGGCGAGGGGAGAAAGATGAAAAGGATGAGTCCAAGAGAAGGAAAGGAGCAGGGACACTGAACAAAGCTGAAGCTCTCCAGGAAGGTAGAAGGCAGCTGAAGATGCTTCAAAAAGGACTGAGCTTTCTATCTCCTAGCAACAGATGCCACAAAAAAAAAAACCAACCAAAACCAGGGGAGATGGTCAGAAGATAATCTTGCTTGAGGAAATGGGGGTTTTGCCAAGTCCCACTCTGATAGACCCTCATCCCTCCCCTCTTACGGACACCACACCAGTGCCCTCATCCCAGCCAGGCTATTTTTGCCCCCAGGAGCTGGTGTAAGAGATTTGGGTGTTTTCAGCCCCACTCAGAGCACCTCTTGTTCTCTCTCCCCAGCTTAACTTGGGGCAATAGGGCCACAATAGCTGTGCAAGGGCAACTAAACATCGTGGTAGCTAAAAGGGGGACCCCAAAATTACACGTAGGATGATGCTTGGCTGAGAGTGAGCTCTCTGGGGTCTTCTGCTGCTCAGTATTTCAGGCTCCATCTGCTTCCCTGCAAGTGTATCCATCTGCAAACAGGGCAATATTTACAGACCCCAAAGCATCTGACTCCAGTATGCTTAAACCCATTAGGAAATGGCTGGAGGACACCACACTCAGGGCTTTTAAAGACATTTGGAGGGGGGAAAAAACCCTGTGTCCACAGGAAAATCTCCCCTGCCCATCCCTGTATCAATTACAGAAGAGGCATTAAAAGGTTTTAGTAATGATCTCTTGTCAATAACCTGGATCTTCAAGTCCCAGTGTTCTTATTCAAACTCTGCTGGGAGCAAGACATCCCAGCAAAAAGGGACACACCACAGACACATCACAGCAAAGGCAGAGGAAAAATAATAGAAAGGAGATATTGAGCAGAGAAAAAAAGATCAGAGACAGCAATCTGCAGAAACAGAGACAGATCACGAGTTTAAAGGAAGGTGATTCTTCACTCTACGCCTATACAAATGATTTTCTTCCCTCTGCAGCTCTCTCTTCCCCTCTCCCCTGATGATTTGAAGGCTGTAGGAACTTCAGTAAGGGTGACTGTTTTTCCGTGCAACTCAGCCAAAGATTTAAGTAGGCAGGAGGAAAGTACTCTCCTTTTCCATCAGTGTTCAATAGAGAGAGAGCGGAAAAAAAATAAACAAATTTAAAAAGAGAAGAAAAATCAGGAAAGGGTCCAAGCTGCGATTCGTTGAAAGAAAACACAACTAGGAACATAAAAACCAAAGAGATGGAGTGGAAAAATACATCCAGGCAATCCTTCCTCCCTCTAACACTTCTCGTGTGTGTAAGATGTTAATGCAGAGATTAATCTGCAAAGCTGCTGAGCCAGAGCTGGGCAAACTGCCCCGGGAGGAGCCATCTCCTCCAGATCTTCTGATAATTCCCAGCAGAGAGCCCGGGGAGGATGCTGGCCTTGGGTTTGCTCGGCCTTTGGGTGATAAAGAAGGGGAGCACAGGGCTGCTGCCAGTTATGATAAGGCTGCTCTATGAATGCTGATTATTATCAGCCTGGCCCCAGCTTGCTAGCCCAGGTCTCTAGGTCCAAAACCCTTTTCTTGACCCCAAAAAACCCTCGTATGAGGCTGGGGCTGTTTGAGGCAGGCACTTGTGTTGTGAGGGTTTTGTGACACAGCCCACTTGCTGGCCTGGTTTCCTGAGGAAACAGGGGACACATGGCCACAACATCCATCTCTCTTTCCCTCAGTTCTGAACCTGTCAGTCCATTTTAACTCCATGCAAAAACAAAAAAAAAAACAAAAAAACCCAACAAAAACCTGAAGAAATTCACAGTGATACCAACTGGGCACCACAAGTGTCATCCTCCCCAATGAAAGCAGGAAAGGGAAACATTTTACTGGTTCAGAGGAATTCCTACCAGGAGAAATCAAGCAGGAACTCCACACAGAGCCCAAGCACCAGCAAAAAGCAGGTTTTTGAGTCTTGCAGGTCATGGGATGGCTCATTTTCATTACATCAGGAAAACTCAGTGAGGTTGAACAGAAGAAGCTGTTATTGATGTAATCAGAACTCACCCTCAGACACGTGATATTGCAGGAACACATTTTTTCTGTCCTTCTCCATGCTCCAGTGGCATTCCCAGCTCACAGAAACAGGAATATTGCAGGATAAGGGCTTGGCTGATTATTTCTTCTTTCCAAGACCTTCATCTTTCTTTGCCACCAAACATTGCCTGGAGCCCGTCCAGAACTTTCCAGGAGCACAGCATCTTGAGTGTGCATGCCTTGCAGCTTTTCCATTCTTCTTGATGTTATAAAACTGTCTTGTAAAAGCAAAATTAAAGGCTTGAGTCCTGACCACAAAGCCCTTCCCACGGCCATGTTTTCTGTTGTGTGCAACTCCAAGACAGAAGGAGGGGGGCAGAAGGGGGGGAAAGAGCTTTGTGCATTGAACTCCTTTCTAAATCTATTGAAGGTATTTCATCACTTCCTGACATTCCTCTATAAAACCCACTCAGCTACGTTTACAAATTATAAAATTAGCTTTATGTGCAGGGTCCAGGCTAATGGCACAGCTAAATCTAGGGAGTAGGTAGTTTAGATGCCTCTTCCTTGCCTGTGGTGGGATTTATTTTGCAGCATCCCTTCCTGGAGTAGAAGAATTTCCCTCCCCAGACAAAGCTTTCAAAGGTCAAAAGAGATTAAGTGGAAAGTTTTGGAGAAGCCACATCTGTGGGGAGCAAATAGAGCTGGATGGCTCAGGGCAGCATTTTTGCTCCACAAAGGCAAAACGTTTCTGGAAAATGAGGGAATGCAGAACTGTAATCCCATGCAAGATAGTTCAAACACATGGGATGGATGGAGAGGGGTGCAACACTGAGAATATTCAGGAAAAAAGGGACAGTTTTCATTAATCTCAATGTTTCAAACAGGTACAAGCCTGGCTGCTGGGTTGTGTGTACTTGGTACCCTGCCACACTGTTCAAGGAAACCTTGGGCAGTACCAACCTCCTTCCCAGTGGTCTCCCATTTCTTGGCTACAGCCCAGGGCACTACCCATCACAGGTCTCTGAAGAGTGCTAAAAAATCCATTACAGAGACAGGACAGGCATTTAGCATGAACTCAGCACAGCACAGCTGCCAGGAAGAAAGGGGTGAGACACTTCAACCTCTTCTGCCCAGCTGGCATTCCCTCCCCAGACTCCCCAGGGAGCAGAAATGATGTTGCTTACCCAGTCCACGGGGATGCTGCCAGCTCCCCCTGGGCAGTGCAGGCCTGAGAGGAGGGATCTTATGGCAGACTAAGATCACCTCCTGGTGCTTTTGGCCACTTGCTAATCCTCACAGTGCCAGGGATCAACACAGCAGGGCAGGAGCAAAAACATTTCACCAGTTCCCTCTTGCTGCAGGAGGAAACAAAAGCTAATCAGCCTCAAGCACAGGGGGCATGTAGGGAATAAGCTTCTCCAAGCTTTACTTCCCTGCTCCCTTTTAAAAAAATAATTTCCCTCTGTAGAGTATTAATCACCACAAGTCAGCCTTAGGAAGAGTTATCCTTGGAGCTACACAGGGACTGCAAGGACACTGTGTTAGAGCAAGATTATTTACTTTTATAACCTTTACAGAAACAAGAGATAAGTACGTTACAACAACTTGCTCACACACAGCGACAGCGACCGCCTGATTCATTCCTGCACCCTCCCGTTGGAGATGCTGCTCTGGATGCCACAGGGAGAGCCTCACAAAACAGCACTGAACCATGCTGGCATGGCTTTGGAAGTGGGATTTGCCTTTCAGGGGCCGGGTCTCCCATCCCACCGGGCAGTGACACTCAAGGGCTCAGGACCAGAGGCCACCCAGGGCTGCTCATGACACTGGGGGGTGGCACAAGGCAAAGTGGCTGGAGCAGCAGCACCCTCAGAGCCTCCCTCCCATCGCTGCTGTTGGGTTTTCCTCTCCACTCCTCTCCTCTGCTCTCCAGGCCACCAGCAGGAAGCCTCCTAAGCTCCCTCAAACCCAAGTTTTCCAATGGCTTACGGCATGGGGAGCCTGCAAGAAACAGCCTGCAAGAGCCCTCCCCTGACAACCTGACCTGCAGCTCCAAGGGATGCTCATCCCTTGAGCCAACAAGTGAACAACATCTCTGCACTGCTCTCTTCCTCCTCTCCCTGCCCTCTGATGAAGAGCTGAAGTTCTGCAGGTGGTATTTATTTCCCTGGCTCCTGGCATTGTGGCCATGCCCAGAAGTCAAGCACACAGGGGCAGCTATCAAATTTTGGGGAGGCGTTGCAATTTTCCAGCAGATTCACCTCCCCCTTCTGCCAGTCTGGGATCACTTTTTTTAAAAAAATCAAAGGTGCATGGGGAAAACAAAAATTACCTCCAGTCTCTGCTACGATGAGCCAAACCTCAAAGTGAAAGTGTTCTACATCCCTCATTTCCATTTGCCCCAAACTTGTGTCTTGTATCCTCTGGAGCTGTCTCCCATTTCTGCAGAGCTCTGTGGGTGACATCCTGATCTACAGACACAGAAAGGAGTTTTTGTTTACAAGATAAGAGGCACAAAATGCAAATAAAAAGCCCCAAATAGCTCAAGATCAAACAGGGTCCATATCTACCCTTTCAAAGGCATCCAGGCTGCAAAACACCACAAGCAATGGCTTTGTTTGGAACATTAAATATTATACTAAAAACATCTCCCATGCAAAAACAACACGCATATAAGTTTGCTTATGCCAGAACTTTAATCTCTAAAAATAACAGGTCTTCAGAGCTTGTTTTAGGCTGAAAAATTAGCACCAAGTGATGATTCAAGGTGTATTGGGTTGGCATGGCCAGGTTTTGGTAGTGGGGGGCTACAGGAGTGGCTTCTGTGAAGCTGCCAGAAGCTGCTGCTGGGTCCAGCAGAGCTGGTGCAGCCCATGGAAGTCCATGGTGGAGCAAGGATCCTCCTGCAGTCTGTGGAGGACCTTGCTCTGGAGCAAAGGGATACCTGGAGGAGGCCAGGATCCCCAGGGAAGCCTGTGCTGGAGCCCCAGGGAGAGAGGAGCTCCCTGAAATGAGGAAGGGAGGGACTCACTTGGCAATGTTTCATGGAGGATGGCCTCCCGTGGGAGGGACTCTGCCTGGAGCAGGGGAAGGATGAGCAGGAAGAAGCAGATAAACTGACCCCAGCCCCATTCCTCATCCCCTGCATGGCTGGGAAGGAGCTGGGAGAAAATTCAGGAGTGAAACTAAGCCTGAGTAAAAGGGAGGGTTGGGGTTTTAAAGATTTGGGTTTATTTCTCATTACCCTACTCCAGTTTGATTGGCAATAAATGAAATTCATTTCCCCAAGCTGACACCTTTTTACCCATGATTAATGGGTAAAAAAAATCAGTAATTCCTGAGTGATCCTTCCCTGTCTTGATCACAAGCCTTTCGTTAAATTTTCTCTCCCCTGTCCAGGCGAGGAGGGGAGTGAAGGATCAGGTTTGTTGGGCACATGGCATCCAGCCGGGGTCATCCCACCACACAGGGTCTGAAGAGGCTGGGAATGGTTCCCTAAAGCAGCAGGGAACCATTGCAGAGAGTGCAGCCCTGATTTAATTAAAGCCTTAAAAACCAAGCCACATGATCCATCCACCCACCAATAGGATAAAAAGACTGCAAGTTCCCTTAAACTCACCCAGCCACCTAATGAATTTCCTGGTTGGGAAAGTGAGGAAAAATGAAGTCCTCTCTGACTTCATTCTTCCATTTCCAAGCGAGCCTGAAATGTCTTACTGCTCCTGGGACATGCTAACAGGAACTGTTCCTGTGCAGTGAGGAGAGAGGAGGCTCCAAGCAGGAGCCCAGCAAAATCCAGGTTGCTGGGCCCCCACCCTGCAGCTCAGGCCATGTGTCACTGCCCCTCCAGATGCTCTTCCCCCAGCAGCATCCAGTTTTTCGGTGTCCCTTGCCATGCCCAAAAGGATCCAAGATCCCTGCAGGCTCTGCTACGCTGCAGGAGTTATTTTAGGTATAGGAGGACAGCCTGGGGACTGCTCAGATGTCACTTTCCTTCTTGTTTATCCTGGATTGCACTGGTGGTTTGTTCTCCATTTATCCTCGATGGAGCAGTGAAAATCCAAGTCGTGCTTCACGGGGACATCCCTGAGGATGGACACAGCTCCCAGAAACTGTGCAGGGGCCCCAGAGCAGAGGGATGGAGGCCGGAGACAGGAGGACTCTCCCAGCTGGACCTCACCCATGGCTCTGCAGGTCCATCCCTGGCTCAGGGGAGACAGCCTGACCCACCTGGGAGGGGAGAAGCCAAAGGGAGTTAAGTCCACGCTCATGGTTAGGGGCATGCAAGGAACATTTTCCTAAACCAGACCGAATGAAAAAAGCAAATATTTGCCAGAATGAAAGTGTCAAATGCTTGGCAGCTCTCTCTCTGCTTTGTTTCTTTAGTTCATGAGGGCTTCAACCAGTTAATAACCATGTGATCCATGGATTTACTTCCTTTTGACTGGGGAGGTGAGATCATCCTGAGCCAGCTCAAGACAAACATGCTTATTTTTCCCTAAACAAAATTTAAAGCAAGGAGAAAAAGCAGGTGGAGGGGGAGAAGATTCACTGGGGAAGGTCCAAAGAGCATTTTTTTAAAGTTAGCATTAGTTTCATTTTGGCTCCAAACATCACTTCAAAAAGCAGAAGTCAAAGCATCTCATTTCAAAAATGCACAAAGGAGTGGTTTGATTTTTTTCAAATTGCTACTTTCTGTTGTCTTTTTTTTTTTGTTGAGTTCAACACAAATCATTCTAGACTACCTGAAGTGCTATTTTTCAACATATGTATGCTTTAAAAGAAAAAAAAAATAAAGAAGGAAAGAAAGAAAGTCTCATTCTTTAGCCTGTGTGTGCACTACACCACTAATTTTTAGTTGTTGGCTTTCTGCTAGAGACAATCGCACTGAAAAATGGCTGAATAAATTATTCTTCTCACAGGTGCATCAGAAGGGCTGACAGAAAGAACAAGAAAATTAGGTGGAGTATCAAAAAAGAGAAAAATGTGAAGCGTGGATAGATGGGAACCACTGGAAACAGAAACTGAGCACTGGCATCAACACTTGGATGCTTGCACCACTAAAGCCCTCTTTGCACTTAGGTTTCCAGCTCATGGCATTGTATATGTGCTCCCTGAGATCAAAAAATACAAACTAAGGAGGCTCATTTTATCTGGGAGAGCTTGGAGTGACCTCCAGAACAAGCACTCTTCGCTTGGAGCTGGAGTTTGAGTTCCCTGCTCACCGAGAGCAGCACTGCTCCCCTGGGTGACCTGGCTCCACGGCCTGGGGGACGGCTGCTCCGTTTCCTCATTAAATAATTCTGACTCACGAACACATCAGAAAACTTGCATTGTGCCCTCTGGCAGTTTACCTCCAGAAAGGCAAAGTTTGTCGAAGAAATCCTTTTGTGCAAATCATTCACGCAGCATTAGTCATGTTTGTCCCTTCTCGCCAAGACAGCTCCAGGAATTTGTGTTATTTTCAGTGCTTTCCCCTGCACCCTCATCCATCCTGACCGAGTGCACTTGCAACTTTATCTCATCTTCCTGCAGCGCTGGATCAAGACAGAGCTGCTTCTTCTGGCCAAGAGAAATGGCCTCAGATGAAATTTTCATCCTTTGTTTTATTTTATAGACAACCTAAATGTCCCTGATACCTCAGGCCGGGCTGGCTTTTGGCTTTCAGAGGGGTCTGACCAATAAGGAATAACAGGTATAAGGACACGACTGGAAAGTCAAACATTACTGATATTATATGTATATATATTTATAATACACATATATATATTTATATACATACACCCCCATTGCTTTTATTTATATACCTCTGACTATTTCTTTCCCTCCTGATATTTTTTTAACCAGCCAAACTACAGACGTTCCTCATGCCCACATGCAAACATATGATAAAAGTGCTCCTAAAAGTAATCCTAAAGTTGCTCAAGCTTGCACATTCCTGGGCCCATGAGCACACATCTTCTTTGGTCACATCCCGGGGTGAGAAAACAATTTTTCAGGAATTTTTCCAGGCAAGAGAGGAATGCCCAACACATCTGATATTTCCCTGTTTCCCTTCAAACCCCAGCATATTTCTGGCAGATCTGTACATTTATATCCGACTGCTTAGCAGGGAGCTCTTCCTGAGCCATCTCCACCATATATTTTCTTCTGACATAAATATGAATTGAGGTTATGGCCCAGTATGATCTTCCCAGGAAAAAGTGGAGATTACATCAATATGACCCATGAAAGCAATCTTAAATACCCACTGATGGTCCATTATTGCAAGTTACTTTCCTTCCTGATGGAGAATTTATTCAATATATTGGAGAGGAAAAAAGGTCTCCAGGAAGGCATTGCCTGTGCACTGTGTTAATAAAAAGGGACAGCAAGGGATGGGCTTGACAAGTTGGAAGAGGAGTTTCCATTTACACAACCCCACTGGATGAGTCAAAATTCTCCTCCTGTAAGACAGGGAGGCCAAGAGGAAAACTTTAATTAGGTTGTAGCCAGGTGAGTGTCAGGCTTTTCTCCCAGGAAAAAAAGGGACAGGATGAGAGCAAATGGCTTCAAGGTGCACCAGGGGAGGTTTAGAGTGGATATTAGGAACAACTTCTTCACTGAAAGGGTGGTCAGGCATTGGAAGAGGCTGCCCAGGGAAGTGTTGGAATCACCATCTTTCCAAGTGCTTAAAAAATGTATAGATGTGGAGCTTGGGGACACGGTTTAGTGGTGGCCTTGGCACTGCTGGGTTAATGGTTGGATTCGATGATCTTAGAAGTCTTTTCCTAACCAAAGGATTCTGTGATGACATGAAACAGCACATTGAGCTGCCAGTTGGGTTTAGATGCAGAAAAGGAGATGAGGAGCTCCCCAAATGATCACCACTTGCTCCCTTCCCATCCCCTTTGCAGAAAGTGGTGACAGGAGGCAGCTGTGATGCTCTTCCACCCAGGGAACACAAGACTTCATAAAATCCCCTCTTCTTCTGTTTTACTCTTTGTCTCTGCAGCCTGGATCAGAATTTATAAACATTTTGCAGTGAGTCAAGTCTAGAGGTTTGGTAGTTTTCTTTGCACCTATGCGATGCAATTAAAAAAAAAATACTTTTGAAGAAGGAGGAGTTTGTGCTATGGAAGAAAAAACCTCCCAAACCCAAGGCTTGATGAATCACAGAATTACAGAATCACAGAACCATTTAGGTTGGAAAAGGCCTCCAAGATCATCAACTCCAACTTTTGACCAATCACCACCTTACAACCAGACCAGAGCACCAAGTGCCTCATCCAGTGGTTTCTTGAGCAATTCTAGGCATGGCAACTCCACCACCTCCCTGGACAACCTTTTCCAATGCCTGAGAACTCTTTCTGTGAAGAAATTCTTCCTGATGTCCAATCTGAACGTGTCCTGGTGCAGCCTGAGGCTGTTTCCTCTCGTCCTGTCCAGAGAATGCCAGCACTTTCTGGATTTTCCTCCTTGCAGCCACCCAAACCTGTCCCAAAGGGCCAGGAGCCTCCTGGGGTAGCCTCCTCTGTCCTGAATCCTTGAGAGGAGCTTGGGCAGTCTGTGGGGTGAAGCTGCAGGGAAAGATGTGGCACACCTTTCATTCTGGTCATTCATAGCATTGACAAAACATCAAATATGAACACCAGACTACAGAGTTCTCTCGAAAGAGATGGATTGGGGTGTCCTTTCCCACACGGAACTGGTCAGGGATCAGGTTCTCAGCATCAGGCAGAGGTTTTTGTCCCAGGGAGTGGGGATTGCCTTTCTGTCACCTCTCACCTCAGGAGCTTGCAGTGCCTGCCCTCAGCTCCACAGGCTCCCAGAACATCTGGGGCTGGAGATACCTCAGGATCTCCTCTCCCTGGCCCAAAGCAGGTGGTCCTTATCCCCTTTCAAAAGCCACTCCCTGCTGTCACACTCCTTATCCCCACCACCACCCACCATGAAACTGGGGACACCTGCCCAGGGGAAAGAGTGCAGGGAGTAAACACCAAATTGAAGCCTACCTTTTCTTCCCCAAAAGGTTTCCAGTGGCATCCGCTTCTTTATTTGCTCCAATTTTCTGTCTTCTTCGTGCACCTAATTAATGAGTCAATTCATTAATATTTTTTGCAGCGGAATTCTCATCTATAAAGCAGCCATGCCAAATTTTCGCCTTAATTTTAAAAATACCTTTTGTTTAAAGCTTTCTGCAGAGAAAACAGCAAAGATTTCTCTGTCTCTTCACTTCACAATGTTATCAGCAAATCTTCATCTCCAAGGAGGATTTCTCCCAACACGGTCCACCCACCTATAGATGCAATTAGGGATACAATCAATACATGTTAATTAAGCCGTAGCCCACTCCAATTAAAATTATAGGATCTGAAGGACAGACATTTGTTTTTGTCAGTAAATTAATGTAAGCATTCATTAACTTTAATTTTAAAATTATATATCACTTTAATGATAAATAATTCCTCTCATTACAGAGGAAACATATGGAAGGGGAAGATAAGATGGGAGAGACTTGGACCCAGGGAGGAAAATGTTCTCGGGCGCTTCCTTCTCCTTCAGCACATCAGCAACCCCATTTATGCCAGCAAACGGGGCTCTTTTGAAAATTTGTCTGGCAAGTGCAGCGCTGAAATAAGAACAGAGATCCTTTGAGTATCGCACCTCCTTCTCTGCTGGGAACATGAAAGCTTGGCTGTGAAATCTCGGGGTTTTAGAATAGCTGAAACTTTGTGCAGGCTACCAAAATAAACGCTTTTCAACGGAAATCAAAACATTACCGTGTTAACGGGTTTTTTAATTTATGTAGAAAAGGGCAGGTTGTTTTACAGCTTAACCCTTCCTGCACATGTCCCAGGCAGAGAAGGGTGATTTATAAGGTGATGTTTGTGCAGTGTCCTGCAGTCTGAGTTAAACCTTCCCTGGCTTACTATGGCAGCTAATTAAATATGGAGCAGGCTGGCAATATCTGGGGCCTTCTTTTCCCAGCAGATGCTGCATGGCAAATGATCTGGGCTGCTCCAAAAAAGGGTTTAAACCCTCAAAACCTCCCAAGGCTCTGTCCCAAAGCTCAGCTATTGTCACAGTCGAGATGGACACGACGCACACGAACCCCACCAACAATTCCAGGCAAAAAGCTGATTATTACAAATAGCCAGTGTTATTTATACACTTTTGTATGTTTATCGTTCATGTTACTTGTCAATTGGTTGCTTAACTCCTACAATAGATTCATTGGCTGTTATTTAACTACAACATACTATTATTGGTCACCTATAGCATAAGCAATCTAAGTGTTCAGAGAAACACCAGGTGCAGCCCTGTTGCTGTTTTCTCTTTCTGCTGTTTAGGTTTCTTGCTTCTGTTGACACTAAGTTTCTCACGGGTACAAAGGGACTGTGCTAAGATCAGTGTTGGAATCAGACAGGCTTGCTGACCTGCTGGTAATTCCCACAACCCCTCAGTACCCATCACACCCTCACCGTGAATTTTCCCTGCTCCGCTGCGGCGCAAAACTAAGCAAACATCCCCAAAAAGTCTTTCCCTGCTGTATGGAGCAGAACTCAGGAGTGTCTGACATTCCAAAGCACCCTGAGATCACAAGCCCTTCACCCCACCAAGCACATCCTCCCAGTGCTTCCCAGAGCCAGGGTGCTGTATAAATAGCAGCGCTGCATTCCGAGCCTCCTCCACACAGACCCTGCCTGGGACCTGTCAAATGACAGAAATCAAAATAGATTAACTGAATAAATTATTCACCCCAGAGTGCCTTTACTCCTCAAGCGTTGTGCTGGGCTGGTAAGGACTGATCAGCTTCACAGCTGATGGTGGCAAACAAATAGCAAAACAAAATTATTCAGGGGTAGACTGACCAAAAAAAGGAGTGAGAAAAGCACCAGGTCTCAACCTCTTGGGAGCTTTAGACCTGCAGTGCAATTACAGACTATTCTGACCGTGTTTCTTCCTTTGAAACAACTGCTTATTCCTCTTCCCAGCCTGATTTTGCAGTTATCATCACAAACCATTCCTGCTGGATTCTTAGGACACCACATCTGCTGTAAACTCCTGGGAGACAGAGTCCCTCTCTGAGCCCCACAGTGCACAAGCACTGCTCATAGACACCTCTCTCCTGCCTTTAAAAATCCAAGAGCCAAACCAGGAAAGAGTCAGTGGCCCAGCCAGGACTTCAGAGGTAACCCAGGACCCCTAAATGCCAGACAAGTAACAACAACTCGTACCCACATTAAGCAGAGCAGAGCATCCCGGCCTTCTCAGAGCCAAAATCCGCTTTTTCCAGCTCCTCTGCCTCTTGACACCTCCTGTCTCACACTCTGTCATCCCCTTCACCCCACAATGCCAAAATTAACTGTATTCCCTTCCCAAGATCCACACCCTTCCCTCCCCTATGGAGAACCACCCCTAGCAGAGAGGCTTTGCTGAAGGCAAAGGGATTCTTCCTGCAAGGAGAAGCCCTGCTGCTTCAATTTCTGTGTGTTAGTATAAAAACAAGCAGGGGATAACCCAGTGCTTTGGGCAGGCTGAGAGCTGGACCTGCACCTTGGAGGAACACACAGGACCTATGCAAGGCAGAAGGCTCCATCAAAAGGAAAACGGGGCAGTGAAAGAGAAACTATGCAAAATGTTACTTTATTAGTAATCTGTTTACTTAACTACTGCAGAGATTAAAAAAAAAAAACAGCTTCCTCCCTATTTATCCACTAGCTCCTCCTCCATCCAGCTCTGCTGCTGAATTCCCATATTTATGACATCAGTACATGTTGCTATAGAGATAATTAATTAATGCAACATAATCAAGTCAGCAATTTTCCTACTTTACAGGTTAACACAGGACTGGAAATAGAGTGAGGAGAACACCAAAGCTTAGTTCTGAAAAGCAGGGGTTTTAATGGTCCTTTAAGCACTGAGAGTTGGTTCTGAAAGTCATTTCCACAGTACATGAAATGTGCCACATTTGGCATAATCACTGTCATTAGAAGCCCAGAGAAAAATCTGAGAAACAGCAATAAAGAAGAATGAAAGTTCTGACAAAGAATTACAGAGGTGGAGAGCAGTCCTCTGAGCACCCAGCAAAACTCTCCATCTCCACCTGGCAGAAATGCCTGGCTCAACAGGCATCAGGCCAAACAGGCTGCAAGCTGGGATGTCCTAGTGCCTAATCCCAAACACACCGGGCTTTTTTCCAAGAGCCACCCAAAAAATCATCTTTCCTGGGGTGCCTGCCTTCTCTGGAAGAGCAGCTCCTTGTGGGACCTTGCAGCATTCACACCGGGCAAGGACTTTGCATGGCAGAGGGAGAAGTGCAAAGACGTTCATGGCACAGCTCAGGGTACCCAAATACCAGTGCACAAACAGGATAGAACCTCATAGAAACAGGAAGATCAAATCCCAGGATTTCACCCACTCACCTGGAGTATTCCCTAGATATCACCTATTATGGGAAGGTGTAAATAATCCCACATAAGGCCACTGACCACAATCTTCCCGGGCCATTGCTCAAGAAGGTCACTGACCCATGGTCCTCTTTTCCAGCCCATCTCAGGTGCCCTGGAAGTGTTTCCATGGTTACCCCCGGGCCTGGGGAAGATGCTTTTGTGGCCTTCAGGCCTGCTCTGCTACAACACCCATGGTGGAAAACCCAACAGGACCTCCTGAGCAAGCTGGTGCTGAGGAGGGGGCTGAGATGAGCTCTCTGAGAGGACTCCGTGTCGTGCTCAGCCAGGAGCTGGTGGCTCTCCCAGCTGCTGACCAGAGCCAGGTTTTCCTGCCTGTCCCAAGTGGGCCACACAAGGAGGCAGGAGGTGACACCAGGCACTTCCACTTTTCTCACCCCCAGCTGCCTCCTGACAGTCAGGTTGACATTTACAGCTGACAGGGACATCAGTGAGTTGTCAACGTGTCCAGACAACACACTCCTTGTTGGGAGCTGTAACTTCACCCAGGAGCTTGCCTTCCTACCAAGAACTAGGCCAAAAAAAAGGATGCTGTGGAACATCCAAGTAGGTGCCACACTTGCTGCTTTTAACTCCACCCCTTTGTTAATTTAGGAGATTAAAATCATTCCCCCTTTTTCAAGGGAAGCCTTATTTTTTGTCCTGTGTTAATTAGAATCTTTTTATATACTTTTCAGTTCAGGGTCTCTGCCTTCTGAGGTTAGAAAGACGAAAGCAGCACAGATGAAATTAGGTCACTTAACCCTCAGGATACTCCCATTCCTCAGCAAAAGTTGCTCCACACACAGTGGAGCAAAGGAGAAAAAGCTTTAGGAGAGACACATGCAGAATAATTGAGCCAAAGCCTGTGTTTTGGGGACAAGAGCGACATTGTCAAGCCACATTTGCTTTCCATAACCATGAAGTTTTTTCAGGTTGTGGTATTTCCATGGGAAATTTCACTGCCAAGCCCTACCTGAAGATAGCTACACTTCTCAGAGAACTGCCCAATGAAGAAACAACCAAGTAAATTATTATTAATTTTAAAAGATAATTTAGTAGGTAAATCAGCAGGCCAGAATACTGCTGCCCAATTTATAAGGCATCTCCACAATGCACAAAAGTAGAGGGACTTTTCACAAGGGCATGGAGTGATAGAACAAGGGGAAAATAATCTTAAACTGAAGGAGGGAAGGTTTAGATGGGATATTGGGAAAAAATTCTTCCCTCTGAGAGTGCTGAGGCCCTGGCACAGGGTGCCCAGAGAAGCTGTGGCTGCCCCTGGACCCCTGGAAGTGCCCAAGGCCAGGTTGAACGGGGGGGGGACAAGCTGGTCTAGTGGAAGGTGTCCCTACCCATGGCAGGGGGTGGGGCTGGATGAACTTTAATGTCCTTTCCAACACAAATCATTCCATTTCTCCACATACTATTTCAGTCAAAGCATGGAAAAGTGCACAGTTTTTATGTTGTATTCATGTACAACACAGTTGAAGAAAATTAGGACAAAAGCCCACCCAAGTATTAAACACATTATGATCTGTTTGGAGACTTCAGCGTCAGCTCCCGGTTCTCTCCAAGCTCAGCTACTTTGAATAGGATAAATTGCAGAGAGTGACTAAAATCCAGAGCTTATTGCACACCATCTGCAGGCAGGCAGAGTCCTCTATTCCCAAGCCAGAGCTGCTTTCCTGGCAGGCTGCTGCTGTGACCTGTTGCAAGACTTCTCCGTGTCTGCAGAGTCCCTGAGGAGACAGATCCACCTGAAGGGGTCAGTTCAGCTGCAGGAGAGTGGCAGAAATCTGTAGGACAATTTTCCTGTGACAGTTTGGACGCTAAAATCCAAGCCACCGGAATATTTGCTTGATCCTCACAAAACCCAGAGGAAAAACCCACTCTTGCAGCCACCAGCTGCTGCTGCTGCAAAGGTTTATAACTGGAATAAAGAGAGAACACATCCTCCCTAAAGCCAGATGACAGCCCAACCCAGAGAGAGGCAAAAAATCAATCTCTGGTGAGAGCAACAATCAGCAATTTAGCTTGATTTTATCCTTGCAGATCTTCCTATTTATCATGGTTTGTATTATTTTGAATGCAAACTGGTAGGGTTTTATTTTTCCTTGTGTATCAGCTCTCATGACCAAAAGTTGTCATTAGCTCCTGATTAACAGAGACTTTAAATAAGGAGTGGAAACAAGCCCAAAAAAGTGCTGCTGCATCCCTGTCCTGTTGTATCAGACTGGCTGCTGCAAATGTCAGTTTTATTCACTGTTTGGAGTCCACTAAGCTTTTTTTTCTTGCAGGAGAGGTAAAATTGGGAATGCTGGATCAGGTGGGAGAAAAGAACAACAGAGGAGAGGTAAATAAATAAACAACCATGGGGCACATGTGCCCAGGAGGGTCCTAGTAGGTCATACTTGCAACATACATGCAAGTTTGCCCACAGATTTGCAGCAAACAAATTAAATAAGCTTCACTAGTGAGAGCCTGACCTTTTCTATCTTCCCCCCAGCAGAAATCAGGCTTTGACAGGGACCAAAAAGAGGGTTAGAAATAGCAAAGATAATAAAGTCGGGCATCAGAAGCACAGGAGGCTGAAGGGAAAAGACAGCCAGGTGAAAGGACAACCCAGGAAAAGCTGGAATATTGCAAGTCATCCTCTATTGCCAAAATGCCATGGGACAACCTATCCCACTAAAATATTGGCAGTGGATGACAAGGCCAGGTGAGTCCAGGAGCTCCATTTCCATGCTGAGAGGAGGAGCTGGTGGTGCTTCAGACATGGACCTGCTCCTTTTGGCACACATTTGCAGTGCAATTTTCAGCAGAACAGAATTCCACTCTAGCGAGGTGCAGGCAGACACCAGACAAGATTAGTTTGAATTTTCCAGACTCGATGGCATCCCGACCACAGGAGAGGTCACTGATTATTCCAAGTGGCAGGTTCCTAACCCCAGTGACAACCAGAGGGGTTGTCTGTACTCACAGCCACCCCTGTGGGTTCTCTGGCACATGGAGAACCCAAATCTGAGCTGGGTGACCCCATCAGCACAGGGCACTGCCAGGGTTACATTTTGGTTATTTATGGGTTTTGTATTCATCCTAAATGCTGTGTCCAGCTGTGGGACCCTCACGAGAAAGATACTGAGGGGCCAGAGCATGCCCAGAGAAGGGAACAGAGCTGGGGAAGGGTCTGGAGCACAAAGAGTGGCTGAGGGAGCTGGGAAAGGGGCTCAGGCTGGAGAAAAGGAGGCTCAGGGGGGCCCTTGTGGCTCTGCACAACTCCCTGACAGGAGGGGGCAGCCAGGCGGGTCGGGCTCTGCTCCCAGGGAACAGGGACAGGAGAGAGGGAAAAGCCTCAAGGCACACCAGAGAAGGTTCAGGCTGGACATCAGGAAGAATTTCCTCATGGAAAGGGGTGTCAAGCTTTGGAATGGACTGCCCAGGGAGCTGGTGGAGTCCCCATCCCTGAAAGTGTCCAGGAACGACAGGAGGGGGCACTCAGTGCTCTGGTCTGGTTGACAAGGTGGGGATCGGGCACAGGTTGGACTCAGTGATCCTGAAGGGCTTTTCCAACCTAAATGACTCTGGGATTCTGCCCCTGCTTAATTAGCCAGGCTGAGCTCCACGGGGAGCCAACACAGCAGGACCTGAGCATGGGATTCACTGCACAGGTACACCAGCTTGGTGAGCTCAGTCTCCAGAAGGTACTGGTTTTATAGACACATCTTTTAGCCAAGATGATGGGAAAGGGGGTGGAAAGGAGGGGACCCTCACCCCTGCGTCTTCCTGACAGTACTTAGAGCACTCTGCCTTCATTAGGCAGGCTCAGGGCTTGCTGGTGAGCAAATCCACTGCTCAGCGTGCTCAGAACTCCTCTCTCAAACCCTCAGCCAAATCCACACTAATGCACTGCTCCCGACTGCACAGGTTCTCAGCCCTCCTCCGAGCCCTGAGAGCAGGAAAAGCCAACTCCAATAAATGCAAAGCGATTCCATTCGATTCCACCTTTTAAATGCAACACTTAATTAACTCTGCTGGGGCTTCTTTCACTCTCGCTGCTTGTGTTTCCATGCCACCGAGGTTGGGAAAACACCTTCTCCCTTTGCACAGAGGGGCCCTCCCTGCTCTGTGCTGGCATCACAGGAGCCACAGACCGGGCCCTTGGCACACAGAGCCCAGCCCCAGACTATGGGAGCTGCTGCTTCTTCAGAAACCTGGAGCAGATGGTGGATTTTTACTGCTCTGGCTGACCCTCGCTTGGACTCCAACCCAGCAACCTCACCAGGCTCTGGTGCTGGAGTGGAAGAGCAGAAACCAAGCTGTCAACCCACTAGATCCAACATTTAGAGTCAGCAGTGCTGAACTCCCCAGAAGAAAAGAGAAAGGAAGAAAAGCAGAGACAGGGAATGGAGGGAACAACATGAACCAGATGTTTTAAGCAGCTGGCATCACTGTTTCTCCCAAGTTGCTGATGAACACACACTCTGCAGCTTGACAGACCCCCATCAGCCGCCCTCTTCCTGCGAACAGGGAATTCAAATCATCCCTGCTGGGTTTAATCATCTTCTCCCCTTAAATAATAAACTGGGGGCAGGACAGGAAAAGGATTTATTCATGTCACTAACTGTCAAAAGAAATGTTTACTGTGCTAAAATAACCCACAGTATGAAAAAAAAAAAAAAAAAAAGAAGAAAGCGAAAACACCCAGAGGGGAGAGAAGTGTGGGAACATCAGCTCTGCACGAGGGACTTGGACATGCCCAGGTTGACATTGAGAGGGGACAGACATGAGCTCTTCCAGCAGATATTAACAGGGAAAGCAGAGCAGGAAGGAAGGGGGAAGCACACTGCTTGGCTCAGTGTTTGAGCTGAGTTCTGCTTTTTTGGGCAGAGCTGAGAACAACACATCTTTTTTTAAGCAGTGTTTGTGGTGTAGCACCAAACTCTAATACAAACTCAACAGGTTGCACAGCAGCTCCCCCCAGCTCTGGCCTGATACCCTGCATGACAGCAGACCACCTTCTCAAAAAATCTTCAGAGAGAGGAAAAAAGGTATCAGAAGCAGGGCTGCATGATGCTCCTCCTGCCAGAGAAAGGTCAGGAGATGCCAGAGGCCTGAGAAATAACAGCAAAAATTCAATATACCAGGAAAAACAAGGACTTTGAAGCATTACTGAAACAGCCTCCAGCTCTGTCACACCAGGCATGAACCCTTTACAACAGGGCATGCAAAGGGCCCGGAACACAAAAGGCTTGAGCAATCTGGCAAAAGTCCATCAAGGACTATTAAACGTGAAGTTACAGATTAACTTTCAGCTCAGGAAGCCCTGAAGCTGCAAAACGCCCCGGACTGGGAGGGAGCACGACACAGGTTCTTTCTCAGGATCCCACCCCTCGCTGGAGCCCCACCAGGGAACTCGGCACAGCCAGGGGACGTGGTGGATAAAGGGGCTGAGGGCCACATTTCACCAGTGCCGGGGCTGTGAGGCTGCTGGCACAGCCCCAAGAAGAGCAGCCCATGGAGGGGGACCTGTGGAAAGCTGTACCCACCCACACCTTGCCCAGAGAAGCTCTGGATGCCCCCCTGGATCCCTGGAAGTGTTCAAGGACAAGCTGGATGGGGTTTGGAGCAAGCTGGGATAGTGAGAGGTGTCCCTGCCCGTGGCAGGGGTATGAAACAAGATGATCTGTAAGGTCCCTTCCAACCCAACCCATTCTGGGATTCTGTGACATTTAGGACCCCTTCCCCATCTGCAGCCTGTAAATGGGGGCAGGCACAGAGCAGGCCCCATGTGGAACATCCCAAAATTCAACGTACTCATTACAACTGTGCTTTGCAGGAGCAAAGCCTTCCACACAGCCCTTCCACACTGGACACACCACAGTTTTCCAACAGCTTGCAGTGAAAATACCCCGAGCTCCCCTGCAATTTACTTCTGTCATCTCATGCCAACCCAGCCTGTCTCCTTTCTCCCATCCTGTTTTTTTATACTGGTGCTCACAGCAGAAACCCCGTACAGATCAGTTTGTTGGTGTTTTGAGCACGTTCCCAACCTTTTAGATCTCTCCTGTGCTTTAGCAGCTATTTCTCAGCCTGGGAGACACTCTGCTG
The DNA here is from genome assembly GCA_013397915.1 of Daphoenositta chrysoptera. Lineage (NCBI taxonomy): Eukaryota > Metazoa > Chordata > Aves > Passeriformes > Daphoenositta > Daphoenositta chrysoptera. Next base: position 89,814 of record VZRO01003321.1, on the reverse strand, counting down.
GTGGGATTGAACAGCACAGTGGAGGTGCACTGGGAGCCAGACCAGGGGCTCACACTCCCAGCTTGAGGCTTAAAGGAAACCTCCTTAAAGCCACCTGCAGAAAACAGTCAGCAGGAAAATTAGGCACCAACAGCACGGAATTTCTTGTTCTCACATCCCCTCGGGCTGCCCAGCATCTGGGAGTGTCCAGAGGCCTTTCTAGATAAATCAGTGCACAGGACAACCCTGTCACGGATAATATCAAATAGCTGAACCCAGGAACAAACTGTTTTCTGCTCCAAGTCCGTGCCTTTCATCACAAGTCCTTAGGGGGAAAGCAGTGGAATGAGATTCCCTCCTGTCAGAATTAAATCAGGATGACTATTACAAGAAAATGAACTCAGCTGCCGCACAATATCCTCGGACATTCCAGTCTCCAGATCCAGAGGTGGTCCAGCACAGGCACGTGGAGAGCAAGGTGAGAACCAAGAACCACGGGGAAGCAGATCCAACCCACGCCTCATAACTTATTCCAGCAGCAGGATGTCATTCCAGCTCCACCTGCAGGAATTCCTGTCAGGGAGAAAGCCTTGAGGGTTGGATGGGAAAGGTGCTGCTCTGGGAAGTGAGGGAAGCTGAGGTTGGCGGGGAGGAACAGGCTGCAGGTGAGAAAAGCAGGGAAGGTGGTGAGCCTGGAGGTTGTATAAAAATACCATTAAATAGCTTGGAAAGTCAAGAGGGTTGGGTTTCTTGGCAGAATCCCACAGGCAAATGCTGAATGCAGCTTCCCAAGAGTGCCTTCTAGCAATCTCCATGGATTCCCTGCTCCAGCCCATACTCTTCTTGCATTCAGTCTCCCCACACAGCCAAAGTTTCCAGGAGGAACATTTGCTGAAGCTGGAATTTACAGGAGTAACAGAGAACATTTGCAAAATGAAATCTGAATTGACAGAATGGGACATGCATGATACAAGTTATATTAAAAAAAAAAAAGTTACTCCTCTACATTATGAAATCACAATTTGTATGTCCTTGCAAAATTATTCACCCCTTTAATCAGAGTTTTTGAGGGGGTGGGAGGTCTATTAAGTCTCTGTGATGCTTCAAGTAACCTGACATGATTTGGGCATCAAGCTCAGACTAAAAGAAGTAGAAATCCAGCTGGTTTCCTAAGTCACCCATCCTATAGGATCATTAGGGTTGGAAAAGAGCTCCAAGACCAAGTCCAACCCCTAAAAAAGGGGAACACCATTAAGAGGTACAAAAAAATACCTTCAGTACTTTCACACCTACAGAAAAACCCCTCAAACTTACTAGATTTCAGGGGAAAAAACTATCCCAGACCTTCAAATCTGCACAATTTTAAAAAAAATTTCTATTTAGATGTTACCTATACAGCACCAATCCCAGCTAGGAAATGCATGAGCCCATTATGGCTCACAGGAGGAATCCCTGCAGGTAAAAGGGAGACAGGAGCTCCCAGCACGGATCACCAGTCCCAGGGCTGTGCAAGGCACGGAGAGAGCCTCACACAGGAAACAAGGAGAGCTGTGACCTTGAGATGAGAACACATCTGTAATATGTCTGTAAAGATGCCAATCTGTCTACATAAAATACCTGTGCAGATAGCCAGGAAGCCATGCATAAAAATCCTGCACCAAGCTTCCAAGGAAACCCCTCATCCACCTTCTCTGCTCCCACCTCCATATCCATGCATGGCAAAGCAGTACTTAATGCCTCTTTTCCTCCCCACATTTAAGAATAAAAGGCCTAAAGGCTGGGCATTATAGCTGAATTATCAGTATTTGCTGTGCTGGGCTTTACCTATGCAGACAGCAATCATGGGGGAAAAAAAAGAAAAAAAAAAGAGGAAAAATCCTGTACAACTTATTCAAAGGCTGGAAATGTCTCACAGCCCTGGTGGTTACAGGGTGGTTTTGTTGTATCTCTCTTCAAACAGAAAAGCAACACAATGTGGACTAGAGATCCAAAGTGGCAGCTGGACTGACCACGAAGAATGTTTGGTGGGGGTAATACATGCTCAGTAAAACCAACAGCATCCTAAATTGGATTGTTTTTACCAGCTTTGAAAACCAAATAGAGGCTTGTAGGACACTCCAGAGAATACCAGTGATTCAGAGTTCAAAACAAGCCTTTTTCCCCAGACTGGCTTTGCAGGGGTCTTTGAGAGAAAGAGATGGTAGCAATAACTTGTATAATATATATAACATTACCCCACACACAGGGACAGACTGAACACCAACAGATTGATACTATCCCGCTTAAATAATGAAGTGCCCTCTACAAAGGATAAATGCAGTCTCAGCCCACAAGGCCAAGCAGGCTCTGGACAAAACTCATGGAAAATAAGATGGCTTAAATTTCCCCCCTGAACCTGTGCCAAAGCGTTCCTGTTAGACAGACACCTCCAAACGCCAAGAGGGAATTTGGAAAAGCCAACAGGGAGCACCAGGACGGACACAGGGACAGATTCCAGCAGTTTGTGCTTCACACCTCCCCAGCCTGGAGCTCTGAGCAGCCTGGTCTAGTGGAAGGTGCTGCTGCCCACGGCAGGGGGTGGAACGAGATAAGTTTTAAAGTCCCTCCCAGCCCAAATCATTCGATGAGTCCATGATTTCCCAGTGCTTTCCCTCAGGAGGGACCTCTCCCATTGCAGCAGTGCCTGTGATCACTGGGACTCTGCTCGGGAAAACAACAACATCAGCGATGTTCTGAGAAAGCATCAGCTCAGGTCTCTCGGTATCTTTTATAACAGATCCACCTTTCAGCTGCTGCTCTGAGCCACGTCCACACCCTTTGGTGTTTCAGGAGCATCGACAGGTCACTGATACTATGGGGGAAAAAAAAAGAAAAGCCTTTTGCAAGGACAGAAACAGTTCTGGGAGAGCCACCTGGGGAGGGAAATCCAACCAACATCCAAATAACTCCCTGTTTCCCTGGTCTGCTCCAGCACAGCTTCACCAGGAGCGTGGTTCCCCCGTGCATGGGTTGAGCAGAGGCGGGGATGCCTGCCAGAACAGACTCCTGTCACCCTCCCGGGGTCACCCCTCCCAAATACGCACACACCATTATGAAGGATCAATTAAAAACAGCGGGAGCAGAGGAGAAAGTGAAATTCCACCCCGTATTCAACTTTTCCATCCCAATTTTCCTGGGGGTTTTTGGGATCGGTAGTTTTTGCCTGTGAGCAACGATAAAAGTACTGATTAAACTTTAAAGGGGGACTTTCTTTGAACCAGAGGAGAGGCACAGCAGGGGAGGGATGCATTATTTAAAGGAGGTTTTGTGTTTTCTACCCCAGCAGCCACCACGAGATTTACCAGGCAAAGCACGGTACTACTGCAGAGTCAAACTACGAGTGCCCGGAGATGAACATTCCGTGGTAATGCATGCCTGAATAATCCCTTTATTACACCTTCTGATCGCAGCTTTAACAAGGAACAAGTTTTACTGCTAATATTTTGGACAACTGCAACGAGGTTTTTTTATGGCATGCCAAGAATTCACAGGAGAACGAGTCTCACCTAACTTTACTTTTTCCATCAGGGGACTAAATAGATTTTTCACATAAAATTACCTATCACATGCTGCCTATAAAAAGATGCGGCTGTAAACATCCTGGTTTTAACCTCGGGGCTGGAAAGCGAGCATCACAAGGAGCAAAAAATTCCTACAGGGAACTCGTCTGGCAAGTTCTTCCTTCCCTGCCGTGGTATCCCGGCCACCTCCAGCCCCCTGCCAGCTGCTGGAGCAGGGCTGTGCTGTGGATGTGTAGCCAACACTGCCAGGGAGACTCTGTGTGTGCTTGCCTATCATTTAAAGTCAACGTTTCTCACTTTTTTTCTCTTTTAAATCAAAGAAGAATTAACCTTTGGGCGGGAAAAGATAAATTAAAAAACCACACGGCCCATCTCTTGCAGTGTTGACACAATAGTTTTCATTTGCAAGCAAATAGAAGTTGAACTTAAACGTCAAATATTCATTTATCAGCATTAACCCAGCTGCCTCTCCCCTCTTTGTCCTCATTCACTCGGGCATTTTTCTTGTTTGCCTTTCAGTGGGCTCATGAGTGCGAGTGTAGAGTCATTTTTGTGCCCCAGATTACTCCCTGAACTCCTCTGATCCACCGCTTGTCCCCCCTGACAGGATTGCCTGTTCTAGGCAGCATTTAAAAAATAAAAAATAGAATCGGACTTTCAAAACCGCTGCCGTCCAGGGAGATCCATTCTCATCAGTGGCGAGCCTCCCAGAATCTGTTCTTCGTTCCTTTTTCATTCGGAAATGTCAATGCGTGTTGTCAGAGCGCAATTGTTTTCCTTAATCATCCGCAGCAGTGAAGTAGAAAGTCCTCATCTCTGAGGTGGGAAAAGTCACTTGTTTTACTCATACCCCACTCAGTTTCAAGAGGATGCTTTGCGGGCTGGCTTGGCCCTCGGGAGTCAAGGCTTATACACTTATCTTGTGTAGGAGTGATAAAGATCCTTCCACTGGGAAATTCAGGTTTCTTTTGCTGTGGCTGCTGCTGAGGGAAAGGCGGAAGAACAAGGACGCGTCCTAGGAGGTGTCAGAGAAACCTTAAGGAAAAGCCACCAAGAAACCCGGGCATCCTTATTTTAAATATGGCAACTACAAAAAGAAGTGGGGCTTTGTCGTCTCCATTTTCATCAAAGCCATGATGCATATATGACTCAGGTCAAAGTTACAAAATGTTTATATAGCTTAGGTTATAAGATATGTATGTAACCTAATATTGATATAACCCTAATCAT